>ML788280.1:475816-504586 GCA_009831015.1 Picea engelmannii | reverse complement strand
TTTTCTAGGGTGCACAAACTAGCCTAGGATTTAGTGCCTTGGAATAGGATTTTGTGAGTAAACTTCTCCAAGGAAATTAAATCAACATATGTGTCTGAGTCAGGGAGTGGAGAAATCCATTGTATAATTGGTAAGATCAGGAGCTCTGTTCACACCGGAGTTAATCACGAGGTCATGCGAAGTCAGTTGAAGGGATATCCCCCTGATACCTTCCTAGCGTCAGAGATATTTCTGGGGATCTATTTGTATCTGGGGATCTTGTTAGTGCCTTTACCTCTATGAGAGGTGGTGATTTCAAGGTTTCGGGCTTTGCTACCCTGCCCATATGGTGGACCTGACTTACGACTGCTTGCCTGTGCATCAATTATATAATGGTTTATTAGTTGCTTGACTTAGGCATCTCATATGTTACTTGCAGGGGTTATTCTGCAGGTACCCTGGGTTAGATATGGGTCATACGACACACAACCTTTATGGAGGATTACCTCTCCGGGGGGATCTGACTGACTGGTTGTTAAGCCCACGAGGGCCCTTATAACTGATTATGTTACCTCCGATATTTAGCAGGGAGTCTCAGGCCCCTCTTGGGCGAGACATAACTTCTTTAGGGAGGGAGGCCACTCAACCACTTTACCTTGTTTGCATGCATATTGGTCATTTGACCTTTGGTGTGCTCTTTGCTTACTAGTTGGCCTTAAGAGTAGATACTGAGTCCCCATTATTATGGATAGTGGAGTTCCTTTGATTCCTTCGTTCATAGCTACCTACCCCATGATGCCTACTCCTATCATGGGGATGAGTCCTTCTGTTTTTTATAATGGTATGCAGAACTATAGTACTCGGTCTACGCCTTGTGTCTCTAGTCATTCTCCCATTGATATGCCTTCACCTTTGCAATCCTCTCCCTGGTCCACTCATGTGAATCCTAACATTGGATCCGAGGGCACCATGGCCCCACTGCCTATGTCTTCATTTGATATGAGTCATGTCCCTCAACCTGATTTTACGATAGGAGGTTGGAACCTCCCCTCTTACGGATCCAATCCTAGTTATGTTGTTTCAGGAGCCCATACTCAGATGGGTGCTTATTCTACCTATTACACTCCATCCATGTATCCTTCATCCACCATGTTAGTTCCTTTGAACACTTTCTCTGTGGCAAGTCCTCATGTATCCTCGGGTGTCTCTTATGGAAAGAATCAGTGTTACGGTTTGGGATATCCTCTTTATGGAACCCCTTCACAAGGGGGAAACATATATCATCACTTGAATATTCCCTATCATACTTCCGTATCTTCGCGGACTTCAGTGATGATGCCCGTTTAGACTTCCCTGAATCAATTAAACGAACAATACTACCTTTCCATACATGGACAGGGGGTAAACCGGATCCCTCTTGGACTGTAATGTTTCAGGGTCAATCTTTCCCTGGACCTTGGCATCAAATGCCACAAACCACCACTAGCCCAATCATTGTTAGTCATACTGGAGCTCCGTCACCAACCTTTGTCAGTTATGTTGGGGATAGGTCAACTACTTCTGCAAGTCTTATTGACAATTCACACCCAGCCTTTGCTAGTCATGCTGGGGGCACCACTCCAATCACCACGAGTCCTATCAATGCCGCGTCTCCAACCTCTGTACATCATGTATGAGATGACTCTCCCGCCTCTGCCTATAGTGTTGAGAGTATGTCTCCAGCCATTGGGAACGATGTTGGGGACATTGAGAAGCCTAGACGTCTCAAACATAAGCCTAAATTCCTTTGCAGGACTTGCGAAGGAAATCACCTTACTCGTCTGTGTCCAGTTACCTTTGGGATACCAAAAGCATGGGGCTCACCCAAGGGCCCTTTATATTCTGAGGCATCTGCAATTTCTCCACATCCTGCTTCTCCTTTGATTGACATGGCGGTAATGTAGTCGCAATCCTCTCCCAACCTCACCCCCGATGTCGAGGTTGATGTGTCTCCTATCCCCGTTACTATGCATCCTCTTCAACTTATAATTGAAGAAGTGGTCATATCGATGCAATCCCTGGTCAATCCTACTCTCCCTGAGGAGAGTGATGCATCCTTCAATCATGTCGTCAATATTCCTGATCCTGCACCTTCTGAATGAGAGAGAGTTTTTATTTCACCAACTCCTTTCCCTCCTAGTTTTGAGGAGGTCATCTTCGACTAGGATAGTCCTGTGGGGTATCCAATACCCCCGCCTATGTATTTTCTAGTAAGAGATATTTTTCGATCTATCACTGAGACTATATACTTAGTTAGTTCTTTGTCCTCCTCGACTTGGAGAGCTTTGGGTTTTCCCAAGCTTATGTCGGCTATTCATAAGACACTGACATTCCACAAAAGATCTGCACGGGAGCCTTGGCCTCCCTCGTGACTTGCCGCCTAGAATCTCCCAAACGAGTTTAATTTAAGCTCTTTTATGACTCGTCTAAAAAGGAAAAGATTGTCGAGTGATTTGTCCCTTTTACACTCGTTAAATTGGATTTGAAAGATCATGAGTCTTAGTTAAGATCTTTTCTGACTCGTTATCAAAAAGTGAAAAGATTATCGAGTGAACTTGTCTTTTTCACACTCGTAAATTGGTTTTTAAAAGACGTCTATTTGACACAAGTTTATCCCTTTTTCACACCAAATAGACTAAAAGATATAAAAAGGACATTTTTTGGCGTTATGTTGTGATTGCATCTCATGCCCTTGCTTGCAGTATTGAGCCTATAGCCGATTCTCTCTTTGCATTATAAACCGTTTGCCTTGGCAGTTTTTCATCCTCAACCAAGCAGAGCCTTGTTTATATCCTTCATAATTTGACACCCTATACCTAGGAGGAAACATTCCCCTGAGTGTCCATCTCCTGCATGCACTTCCCTGCATTGAGCATAGGTATGTTCCATTGCTGGAACTAGTTTTGCTTACTTGCGACACTCATTTCCTCCTCTGTATCATAACATTTGTTTGTTATGAAAAAACAAAAAAAGACGGGCGGGAAGGGAGTATTATCTTATATCGGTAGCAGTCATGTTGCCTTTGAGAATAAAAAAAAGTTATTTGAGTCCACTCATCATAATTTTGGGTTTAGCATGGTCTTAAGAAGCTGATCTCGTTACAAAATATTCTCTACCGACTGATTACTCTTCCAGTCCCTACAAAGAACTTCACTGGTGCCTCCTACATATCATGATTTTATCATTGGGTCTATGTTGCCAGAGTCCACCATATGTCTCATGCTCTTGTTCAAAGGATGTCTATCAACCTATGTCAGCCACTCCTCAGAACTCTTGACTTTGCATGTTGGTTGTACCCTCAGTTTGTCTCAGAATCACATGATACTTTAGTCCTATCATGCACCCTGTCCCTACTTTCATCATTGGTAGGTAACCTTGAACCCAACAGTCGACATTTCATCATTGGTCGTTGACTGGGTGGTTTCCCTTGTGTTCGACGGAAAGACATCTATTCACACATTGGGATTCGTGCAATGTCTTGGATTCCATTAGCCTTATTGGTGGTTTCCTCACCTTTGTCAGCAGTTTTCATCATTGGATGCTATTCGAAGGGTATTTTTGGTGTACCGCTTGCACTTGGAACATGCGAAAGATGCACAGGGTCATTGTTCAGCGAACATGTTCTTCATCCGATTCCCACCAAATCATGAATTTCCTGCTTTGTACCTCATGCTGACTGATGAGAGATTCCTTAATGCTCTCCTTTCAGCAAGTCTCTTTCCATCGACATCAGCCCATTTTTTCTGCAAATGAGACCTAGAGTCTTATGAGTACCTTAAGTCTTGTAGTCATCAGTGGCAGGCTCTCTCACCATCGACAGTTGGGAATACATCAATGTATCCTAATCGATGGATTCTTCAGGTATTCGACACCGACTCCTCTATTCACACTTGTAAGAATGTACTATGTGCCTTGATACCTACTTTCATTATCGATAGGTTGTCTCGCGTTTGTTAACGGTATACATCAATGACCATTAATCAAACGATGTCTCATTATATTCGACCTCAACTCCTTTATTCACATGATGTAGACTTGCACCTTTGGCGGATTGTGTAGAAGACTTGAAGACATCACTGTGGCCGCATCTTTCCTGAGTTGTTGCTTCCTTTTCATTTGACCTATATGACTTCAGTGATCATAGGAGATCAGATTGTACTCCATGGTATACAAACATCTTCAAATTGCTTTTGAGACTGGTACTATTGGGCTTTGTTCGTGACTATGACAACTATTGGCATGTAACCGCATTTGTATTTGACTATTCATGGCCACAAACACTTATTTGGTATATTTTCACATGGATCTGCAGTGTATTTTTGGCAGCCATGTATACAAAGTCAGTGCAGAATGTAATGAGCAATCGAGTTTGTCCAATTGGTTCCCTACCACTCCACTTCTGGGTTATTCATAATGTATTTTGGTCATCGCAGATAGTCCTATGACCTCACACATTAAGGGGCATCTGTTAGAGAAAGATTTGCCTCACCCTATGCAATCTTACAAAGAGAGCCTTATTCCATTTCCCTATGCAAACTTGTCTTCCCTGTTACTAAAGTCCAGAGGAAAAAATGTAAATTTTTTCCACTTGTATGCATCTTGCACCCTATACAACAAGCGTATACGCAGGCTGCTCCACTACAACCCACGTACATCGGGATTTGTGCTAGAAAATCAAAATTAAATGTCAGGCTTCCATGTCACGTTAGGAGATCTCTAATCCTTGGCCTTTCATATACTAGAAACATTCCACCTCGGCTCTTCAGTTTCATTTTTAAGGCTATAAAGAAGCGAATTCCGAGCTATGGAAAAGAAGAGAGAATTCAACTTTGAGAGCAAAGTTACTCTAGAGAAATTATTTACTTCATATTGAGTCTGCATCCCTTTGTCCTTTAAGTCTAAACATAGTGTTCAACCCCTAAGCTCTTTACTTATTGATGGAGAACCTCTCTGTCTCCCTTATATGAGCTTGCCTTTGGTGGAGGATTGAAGTGGTGGAGGCCTAGTTCGAAGGAACTCAGTTTCTTGGTTCCGAACCGTGCTGACACGCAAGTCTGTAATATTTTCACTTCTGCTTATCATTTATTAATAGAAATACTCCTTTCCCGTCCAATTGATATCTTGAAAATATATGTATTATTATCCATGGGCATATTTGTTATGTATATTGATGTATTATGCTATCTAATGTGCTAAGCCTTTTATATTTCCACCATATGCTTGTTTTTGCTTGTTTGTTGAGAACTTGTTGCAGATATATAGCTTTGGGTCGAAGTGCTCAACGATGGACATCATTGAACATCTAGATGAGGTAGGCCTCTTTCTTATCTTGCTTGCACATTGGTTTATATAGCATGTTGTTGGGATAAAGTTGATTTCTGCAGTCATTTCCGTCTGTTGTGGTTCACCCTAGCCATAGAGATATTTTCCTTGTAACATGACCAACCCTTGGTATGATAAAGAATGTCAAATTGCTAGGAAATCCATTAGGGATGCTTCTAATGAGTCCTTAAAACTTGATACTATCAATACATACAAAGCTCTAATTAAAAGGAAAAAAAAGGTTTTATATCAATAAAAGGCAAGAGCAACTTTCAAAACTATATAAGCCGGATCCTAAGAAGTTCTAGAGCCAAATTCTAAACTGCAATACTAAAGAAAATAATAGGATTCCATTAAGGGACTGAAATTCCTACCTTAAAAGTCTTTACAAGTTCCCTAATTCCATGGACACCATTCCTATTGTCCCTACAAAGGAATAATTTTTTTCTTTAGATGACATAGTGTTCGGGGTTAAGCGACTTGCAAATGGGAAAGCTAAGGACATTGAAGGCTACCAAGCTGAAATTTTTAAAATCAGAGGGCCTATCCTTATCCTTCACATACACAAGCTTTTAAATTTAGTAGTCAAGCAGGGCTTCCCTAAACCCCAGACGCAAAGCCTCATTTTTCCTATTTTAAAAATGGGGATAGAAACATTCCCTCTAATTATATGACCATTATGATTAGCCTATTTTTAGCCAAGCTTTATGGAATTATTTTGGAAAAGAAGATTAGCCTTTGGCTAGAAAGTCACAGTAAAAGAGCTAAAGGCCAGGCCAATTTTAGGAGATATCATTCAAGTGTGAACCATCTTGTTACCTTTAGGATCATTGTAGAGGAGCTCCACAATACTAAAACAAATCTTTTTTATTGTTTTGTTGACTTTATAAATTTTTTTGACATGGTTCCTAGGAAAAACCTTTGAAATAGGCTGGAAGAGATAAAAGTGCCTCTCGAGTTGAGGGTTGCTGCAATAAGGATGTAGGAGAATGTTATTGTTAAGTTTAAAAACACTGAGGGCTGGTCAAAAGATATTAACTGCAATATCAGAGTCAAACAAGGTTCTCCCTTGTCCCCTACCCTTTTTGGCATATACATTGACAAGTTAGAAGATTGCTTGGAAAAAGCGGGATGTGTCGGCCCTACTCTCACTAGTATAGTCATCAATCTTCTTCTTTATGTTGATGATATCGTTCTTATGGAAAGGAGTCCCCATGATATTGAAAACAAACTAAGAATCCTAAAGGATTTTTGCTCCAATATGGGTATGATTGTTAATACTGATAAGACTAAGGTCATGATTATTAAATCTAATAAGATTCCTTATGATACCTTCGTATTTGACAACAATAACTTGGAGGAAGTGACTTCATACAAATGTCTTGGAATTGATATTCACCACAAGCTCAATTGGAATTATAGCATTGAGAAAATGATTATTGGGGGATGTAAAGCTTATTACGGGCTTGAAAACAATTGTAAATCAATTGATCTTTGGAGTTGGGATAAGAAGAAACTCCTCTTTGAGACTCTTGTTACACTTGTTATTCTTTATGGATGTGAAGCCTGGGGCTATAGTATCTCTCATGAATCCTAGAGAAATATAGAGCAAATACAAAAGAATTTTATAACCTATAATCTCAAAATTAAAGGAAATACATCATATCCCATCCTCCTCTTAGAAACAAGCCTCTCCCCCATTGAGAGCATGGCTATGACTAGATACCTAATGTATAAGAACAAGTTAAACAACATGGAAGACAAGAGGCTTC
Source organism: Picea engelmannii (assembly GCA_009831015.1). Lineage (NCBI taxonomy): Eukaryota > Viridiplantae > Streptophyta > Pinopsida > Pinales > Pinaceae > Picea > Picea engelmannii. The sequence continues at coordinate 497,474 of ML788280.1, read as the reverse complement.
CTAAAATTGCTTCAAAATCGAGTCATAACCACCATCGACTCAGGTGATGATGGCATAAAGATGCCCGGTCTTGGCTAAACTATTGGGAAATCATGGAAGACACCATTTTGCAGAATAACGATACTATTAAAAAACTGTCAAATCAAAATTTATGGAGAAAATGTGGTGTGATAAAGAGTTAGAGGAAAAAAGAAAATCAAGGTATTATAAGGATGTAATCAACCATAATCTAGAAGATCAAAATTATTTATCTGTTTTGCCAAGTGTAAATAAAAAAATAAGCATTGCTAAGATAAGAACAAATTCTCACTAGCTCTATAGTGAAACTGGGCGTTGGTCAAATCATAAAACGCCATGGGATGAAAGAGCGTTTCACCTTTGTGACACTAAGAAGGTTGAAGATGAAAAGCACTTTCTCTTAGATTGTCCAACCTATACCCATATTAGATCTCATTTTCAAAATATTTGTCACACTACCAACCTTCCTAACCTCTTAACTCGACAAAAGTATGGTGATCTTGGAAAGCTTCTCTTAATGCTTTTCGAGCAGAGAAACAAAATTCTAAAGAAACACAAGTAATCACTTACCCTCTTAAGATCCAATAGACCAATTTGATTTTAATGAGCGTTAGTCATCATCATCATATACAATTAATTTAATATAAAGTATTAAGAATTCTCAATTATTAATTTTATATATTAGAGATTATTTAATGTAAAGTATTAAAAATTTTAAATTAAAAATTACAACTTTGTTATGTGGTAGTTATTATAGCATAACTTCACTGTTATTTATTTGATTTTTTATCATTTATTAAATACTTTTAATTTTTATTATTTGAATAGTTTTTTAATAAATATTATTTTTAAAATAAAAAATCTTAAGAAATGTTGGAATATATATATTTTTGGACATATCTCTTTACTCTTAAAAAGTTTAAGGTTCTATTAATGTGCCACTAACAAGAATAAAATAATGTAAGGTTTTGTTAGCATGCTACAAACAAGAATAAAATCTAATTATTTAAATAGTTTTTGAATTAATATTTCTTAAAGGTTTTATAAAGATGCCACTAACGAGAATAAATAATGTAAGGTTTTGTTAGCATGCTACAAACAAGAATAAAATCTATCATTTAAATATTTTTTTAATTAATATTTCTTCTTCTTATAATTCAAAGATATTAAAATAATATTTAAATGAATTTTGGAATATATATTTATTCATAAATTTTTGGATATTAAAATAATGTTTAAAAGAATTTTGGAATATATATTTATATATAAATTTTTGGATATTTTCTTTACTCAAGAAAGATTAAGGTTTTCTCAGCATAAAATCTAATTATTTTAATAGTTTTCAATTAATATTATTATTTTTTAATTAAAAAAATATTAAAATGATATTTACAGAAATTTGGAATGCATATTTGTCTAATTTTTTTTGTTAGTGAGCATGTCACTAAAAAAAATCTAAATGAAAATGATAAGAATCATTAGTCTTAGTAACTGTAATAAACTTAATTCACAAATTTAATTTTTTTTAGGAGTAAAGGTATCAAATATCCACAAACATAAAAAATATTGAATGAAAGAAAAATGAATAAAATTGTAAACTTTTTTTTTTAAGTAAGAAAAAATATTAAGAGCCTCTCAGAAGCATAATATCAAAGCAAAATACAAGATGTTCATACTAAGAATGTGGGACTGCCCCAACAGAGGGAAAACCAGTCCATTTGTCCCAGGATACTCCGAACTGAACAGTACTACTATTGTCTGTTTTAAACATAAAGATTTACTCCTAAATACTCCACAAAAGCTGGAAGAAAATTTGACAGATAGACTACTGACCCCCTGCGACATGACTGACGTGCTAGATACTTGGAGAGAAATTGGGCCACATGGGCTGGAGGTCCCCTGGCCAGGGCTCCTCCTCTATGTATGTGGTCTGATCGGCCCAATTCTTGTCGCCTTCCTCGTCGCCCACAGTGCCATCAACTTTGCTGTCGTGGTTTGCGCCTGTAGCTTCTTCCTTCTTCGCATCTGCTGCCGCATCTGCCACCTCGTCCGGCTCCTCCATTGGAGCATCCTCATTCTGTCTAGAGGCGAGGGAATCCTGCAGGGAGATGAGGGTCCGAAGGAAAAGGTCCACTTTGACATCAGTTTCCTGGAGATGAAAGTTGAGGTCTTCCACTCCCTGGCGGATACCAAAGACCAGGTCGTAGAGTGCCGCCAAGCTATCCCAAAGCTGCGCAGTAGTGAAAGAGTCACGGGGAAGAGGCCCAACCCCTCGAGAGGTCTGTTGAGGTTCGAGCATAGGGACAGAAGGAAACACTGGAGGGTCGCGAAGGCATCGTTGGGCAGTTCTGGGCACCAGTTCCCCAAAATTGAGTTGCGCATTCACCATGCTGTGAGAAGCAATTGAAATTTGTCCAGACTGACTACGAGGGGAGGAGCTCAAGGAGGTCGAGTCAGAGTGGGAGATGGAAGGACGCTGAGGCTTCCAGGGCGAGCCCCACTTTGGCCTCCCTCGTGGGCGCGTCATGGTCCAACATAAGCTGCAAGTGGAGGTTATACGGTGCACGCTGCGGGAACGAATGGGCAAGGAGTAGATGGGACCGAGCTCAATCCAGGTCGGGTCACGCCATTGCCACTGCAGAGAAAGCTCCGCGGGAGGCCAACTATAACAACTAACCCACATTGTGATCATCTGCCTGCTATGAAGCCAAAACGGAGGGGAGTCTGCATTAATGTGCGCATTAAAGCCCATCCGCAGCGAGTTTATGGTTCAATTAAACATAGGGGGGGAGGCACGAGCTCTTCACGTGCCCCCGTGTCCTGTAGCCCGCCGCCCGCCTCCATTGAATGCCGCGTAGACCGCACTATCACCCCATCCCGGGGAATAAAATTGTAAACTTTGAAATAAACTTATATATGGGATATTTTATAAGTTATAACTAATTTTTGTGATTAATTATATAAAATATTTAACTTAATGTGAATTGGATCTATTTAGGGTTTTGAGAAGGGGTGTTACTCTCTTTGCCTAGGATTAATTCTAGCAAATAACATGCTAAATTCTTAATGAATCTGGTTTCCTTAAAATGAGAGAAAATATCTAATAAATTTTCCCAAAATATATATTTAAGTAAAAAATATTTAACTTATACTATAATATATTTTTTATAAATGTTATTAATTATGCGATAACATTCTTAAAATTTGAATAATCCATTTATTATTGTATCATATGATTTTCATATTTTATATGTTTTAACCATTTTCCATGTAATAAGTGATTAATGAATTATTTAAATTTATGAGAAATTATAATAAATGTTAAATGAATTATTTTAATTTATGATAAATTAGTTATTAGTTATGAATTATTTAAATTTATGAATAATACTTCTCTCCCGTTTTGAAATTATATCTTTGTAGTTTTGAAGGAGATATTTTATTTCTAACATTATATATATTTAAGAAATTATTTTTGGCTTCTTCAAGCGGTTGAGCAATTGGACATGTGAAATGAGGTGAGTCACTTTTTACTTTGATTCAATTTTAATTTAAAATATATTTATAATCTATTAACTCAAAGAGATTTAAATATATTTTATTTATTTTTTATTTTAAGTTTCATAAATAAAAGTTGATTTGAGAGATAAAGTCAATCCAAAATAATCATTGTTACATTTTTTTTCCCTCTTCTTTTCAATATGAGCACTCCACCACCTATTCCAAAAACTCAACCTAAGAGGGGGAGGCCCCCCAAAATGACCCTAGAGATCCTTTACGATTATATGGAATCAATAGAAAAAAAGAGAGAAGAGAGATGCCAAAATCCAAATAGAGTTAGAAACATTAGAAAAAAAAGAGTGAAGAAAGAGATGTAAAACTCCAAATAGAGCTAGAGGCAATGATTGATAAAAAAAAATAAAAAAATATCATTCAAACTCAAATAGAGGATAGATTCTTAGGGTTCAAGAGTGAATTGTAGACAATGAAGGATATGATTCAAGAAATGGAAAAACATAAACAATCAACCCAAGAAGGAGGGGTTGAAGAAAATCACAACTTGAGAGATATGATTAAAGAGCTAGAAGAAAAACTAACCAACAATTTGACCCTTAGTAATACGGAAAACAAATAGGATATCAAACCCATCAAAGAGGAAATGAATAAGCTAATTGAACTGAATCACGAGCGTAACAAAAAATTGTCTTGAACCTCATAATTTTTTCTATAAAAGAACAACAAGAGGAGGATACACTAGCAATAGTAAACGAAGTATTAAATAATAAGTCACAAATTGATACAACTTACCTCATAGAAGCAAAGAGTCTAGGAAAAATAATTGATCACAGAGATAGGTTGATCTGTGTCAAAGTAAGTTGTAATGACCATAAATATAGCATACTTAGTATCCGAGCTTAAAAGGGTCATGAATATTTATAAATGAAGATCCCATTCCCGAAGACCAAGCCGAATTAGGGAAGGAAGTTCAAAAGGTAAAAGAAGGCAAGAAAGAAGGAAAATGGGCAATAATTAGAAATCGAAAAGCTATTGTTAGGGATAGAGACAAGAAGGATAGTAACAAATAGGAATTTGGGACACTCAGGATCATTTTTTGGAATTGTTGTGGCTTTCCATGGCACAAAGGTCCTATTATAAGTTGGATCCCGAGTGACATTGATATTATCTGTCTAGTTGAAACTTGGGAGCATGAGGAGTCTAAGGTCCCTAATATAGAAGGATTTGTCTTGTGGTCAGCATGGAACAAAAAATCCCACCGTAGAGGGATATGAGGCATAACTTGTTATATTAGAAATAACATTTCTCCTCACATTCAACTTTATAAGATTGACCCTCTCAATCAATACATTTGGATATGAATTTCAGACACCAATGCTAAGAAGATGTATATAACAATTTGCTATTTTGCACCTACTAATTCTATTTTTTTTAAGAAAAAAAATCTAGATAACAATTGTCCCTATAGTAATTTAGAACAAGATATTTATAGTTTGAAAAATGAAGGTAATACCCTCCTGGTAGTAGACTTTAATGCTAGGATTACAACTAAACATGCTACTCTTTTAAGTAATGACTCCAACCATAATCCTTTATGGCTAGATGATGACCTTGTTTTATCTAATAGCTACAAAAGAAGCTCTGAAGACCTAATTGAGAATTTGTTTGGTACTCAGTTGCTCAAGCTCTACAACTCTCAAGAACTAATAATTTGCAATGGAGTAATGAAGTGGCCAAACTTCAACCAGATGTCTTGTATTCATGGGCTAGGTAGTAGTGTTGTAGATTATGCGATATCTGATATCCCCGTTTCTAACCAAATAACAACTTCTGACCTTTTAAATGACCATGAGCCTGACTCTAATCATAAACCTTTAACCCTAACTCTAAATTTGTCCATGCATAGGAGCGCCATTGAAGAGAATTCTGATAATCAAAGGAATTTGCACTTTGACAAAAGAAAAGTTGACATTTTCTTAAAGGATTTAAATAGTAAATTAAATCTCTTAATTTATAAGGACAACTGTTGGCACCAGGACAAAGTGGAAAGAAGGAGGATCATGGGGAAAGAAAGCGTGCAGAAACCGAGGTAACAACTGGAGAAAGAACAACATGCGCGCATGCAAGAAAGCGTGCACAAGGGAAGGGAAGCGACAGCTGGAAGGAAGAACAACACATGCACATGGGAGGAAGACCTAATGACGGTAGGGTTAGGGTTTTCTTGTAATACATTGTAAATGACTGAAGAGACCGATCGATATAAATATAGATATGTAGGTATAATAGGGAGTTCCAGTTTTTGTTGTGAAAGGTTGGCTTTTGTGTTAATTCGGTTTGGGTAATATTCCATCACAATATGTACGAGTTGATGCGTTATGTAATATTGTTATGAACCATTTTTGTAATTTGTTGAGCTAAGAACAGAGGAGAGAAGGAAGATCCGAGGATTAGATCGCAGGCTGTGGAGCCTGGTGCGATCTAGTTCGCCTCATACAAATCTTACCAGTCTGAAGAGAATTGTAAGCGCGCGACGCTGGAGATGCATAACCACCATAATAAAAGAGCCAAGAGCCAAATCTTTGTGGACGTAGCCCAGGAGGGGGTGAACTGCGGTAATACATGTGTAATGTGATGAATGCATGTATATCTTTGTTTTCTTTCAGTAGTTAATTTCTATGCTTAATGAATGAGTTAACACATTGTTATGGAATACGATTGTGTTGTTTGGGAATAAACTGTGAAAGATAGATACACACCCGTGAATAATAGTAGATCACAATCTCGATTCGTAGTACATGGCTCTGAATAATAAACCCCTATCTCATACTCAATCCTAGGATGTAAACGACTGAGTCTTACAACCACCCATTTAAATCTATCTCGGGTGAGATTGCACAGTGCATTCTATGTACTGTGTTGCCTTTTGGTTTACTAGAAGGGTCGATAGTTTTAGAGGCTTTGTTGGAAACCCGAAAGACATGAACCCTGGGTCAATAACTCAGATGGAAACTAGAGAATAAGTAGTTAAAACCAACAAATGATTCTGTTGTCGTGTTGGTAGGAACGAGAGAGGAATGAGTAGGTGAGATAGACTGAGCAAGAAGAGAATGAAGAAAAGAAGAGAGCAGTGAGCCACTAGAAGGGAATGTTGAGACCTTGGAACCCCACGAAAGCAAAAATTGAAGGCTGGTTGAGAACCAAAGAGATAGAGTTTGCACAGAAATACAATAGAAACCCTAGAATCACACCTCATGAATATCTTGATAAATACGTATTTGCTTATTTACATGAAGTCTTTTTCTATGATTTTCCGCATCTACTACAGGAGTGGATACTAAGGTTGAAGGATAACCACGCGACGAACCAGATTCGACAACTATATTGGACCCTAGTACAGATTGAACAGTTACAACAGGTGAACAACAAATTCATCTGCGCAATAGACTTTTGGCTTGACAATATTGTGGTAGGCTTCATCACAAAGTTTGTAGTTGACACAATGAAGTCATACAGCGCAACAGAGCAATAATTTCTATGTGGACCCCGAGGAAGGTACATTCAATCACTGTATACTTCTATTAAGATACTACTATATAATAAAGGTGTAATGACAATGGAATGAAACAACTAAACTTCCCTGCGTGCATGGGGGAAAGGGGGGAAACACTGACAGAGAGAGGATAAATGGAAGGAGGTAAGGATAAAGGCAAGAAGGAGGAGGAACCCTTGGACCCAATCATGATGGACGACGACTAGACCAAGTGGATCTTGGCGTCAACATGAAATATGCATAGAGGAGTACCCTACCAATATAAGGTGAATACCAAGAAGAGAGTTGTAGCCGCGAGGGAGGGCTTGGCGAGAGATGAGGAAGTGGTAGAGGATCTCCGGGCTGTGGAGTAGATTGAGGAAATTCTGTGCGCAACATATGAGAGAAATATGAGAGGTCCAAGAATGGGAGGAGAAGGCAACAATCCTATCCATATTAATGTCAGTGTGGAACCCATAAACCCATGTGCGACTAATACACCAAAGAGAACACCATCGTTTAAACAACCGAAGTTTGGAGGAAGTCCAACAGTAAGAAGCACATCTACACAAGGAGAAACAACTGAAGGAGCCAGTTCAGGCAACATTAGTCAAGTATCTACACCACGTGGAGGAGGTAGTAGTTCAGTATTCAGAATAGCAGGACAAGATCCCACTATCAGATTACTAGAATTTTGAGGAGAAGTAGCAGAAGACCCTGAGAAGCATTTGTTCATTTGTGCAAAGATCTGGGAAGCAAAACAGATCATTGACGAAGATACCAAACTGGCGCAACTAGCGGTTACAATGAGAGATTGCACACTAGACTGGTACATGAGTCTAGACACTAACAATGCACCTGGGATGACAAGGACACTAGCAGACATTAAGAAGCTACTTATTAATGAATTCCATAAGCCAATCTCAGAGGATCAGTACATGAACGAGATGATCGAGATAAGACGGAAACTAGGAGAGTCTGTATGGGAGATTGACCAGAGATTCAAGCGACTAAAAGGAAAACTAAAATACTGTATGACCGAGATGCATCATCGAAACCTGTTTGTCAACTCACTTCTCCCACACTTAAAATATCCCTTATGACAACATAAGTTTTAGACGTAGGTAGAGGCCCTACATGCAGCCTTGAAACTAAAAGAGAACCAGTACCAACAGACAGACCCATCTATCAAAGAACTGAAGGAGGATTTGAAGAATCTAACATTTCAACTGAACTAGAATAAGAACAAGGGCAAACGAGAAGTCGTTTGGTGCACCACATGCAGGACAGAAGGACACCACAAGAACAAATGCCCAACATTTGCACAGTATATGGAAATAGGGATGCCAAATCCGCTACCGCAGGGAGGATTATGGTGCAAAATATGTAAGAAACCGGGTCACGACCATTACCACTACACGATGATGTAGAAATACCAGACAGTTCCAAAGAGTTCATACTACACCTTTTGCAAGTTAGTGGGCCGTGATGATAAAGATTGCAGAAATATGGAACTGATGCAGGAAAGAACATCAGATGCATATAGGGTACAGGCCGAAATGATTGGGCAAGAAATGCCACAGTTCAATTGAGCCCCAACTCCATATAGCACTGCACAACAACAAATATAACACTGCGCAACGACCATACAATAACGAACAATCATAGTACAACCTGACACAACCCCAGTACAATATCGCACATTACAATCAGGAACCATAGTATAACGCGCCGAGAGGTGATAGAGCAGGCTACATAGGAGGAGGATGAGTCAGAGGAGGTTTTGGATGCGGTAGAGGACCAGTCACATGTCACAATTGTCAGCAACCAAGACATTATGCACAGGAATGTCCACTTCCACCAGCAACTTGTATGTATTGTTGCGCATCAGACCATGATACAAAGGAATGTCTAACACTACTAGTAAAGATTCAAGAAAAGAGGAACCAGAACAATTAGAATGTTTAGTGGATTTCAGTTGAAGCAAGGGATGACAGACGAAACATCAATATAGTCACTCGTGGAGGAACAAAAACAGGAAATGACGTAGTTCGACAGGAACCAGCGCCGAACCAATGGGTAAAGAAGAACACTGACCCCAAGAAGCAGTTTGATGCGCAAAAGGAAAAGGAGACCTTTAAAGAATTTCGACAAGAATTTTAGAAGGAGGACATAGCGTCGAATGCACAACAAAGCAAGGAAGCCCCAGAATATGAGATGTCGCCGTCGCTAGACCATACCAACAGATTGCAGCCCAAGGGACAAGTAAGTACAATTAAAGGATTTTTGCAATCATGCATAAAAATATTAAGTGATCCTTCATCTGTGAAAATATTGCAAAACATACTAGAGAAATGTAGCAGTGAGATGGACGAAAATCCAGAACCAAAAAACGTTAACCACCTACACACAAGAAGAAGAACAAGTAGGGAATTTCAACTGAATTCTAACATTGGGGATTTCAACATGCGAGACATCATACTAGATCTAGGATCTAAAGTGAATGTATTATAAAACATGGAAATGCATGGGAGAGGCAACACTGGGATACTCAAATGTCCAATTGAAACTAGCAAATTAGCATAGGGTCCTACCAATAGGTAGACTGAAAGGAGTGACAATAGATCTTGATGGTGTGCGCACTAAAGCAAACTTCGAAGTCATTGAAATAGTCGACAACACAACATATTACTAGACATTTCTTGGTCTGGATTGGGCATTTGACAACCGTGCCATAATCAATTTGAAAACCCGGAAAATGACATTTGAATCCAGAAGATACAGGGTCATAGCACCACTAGATCCATCAGAAGGGAAGAGGTTCGTAGAACCCACTTGCCTGGACTTGGAGGAAATCGACCAGTTGTACAAAACAACTGCACGCGATGAGGATTACGTAAACCCAACTGCAGATGGGGTACTCAGTTGGTGGAGCATTACTTCATGCGCAACAAACTTAGACACTGGGTTGGAAAACTGGCAGCAGAGACTACACAAAGTATCCACGAGAAGATGGGTAAGAATAGACCGTGCAGTAAGGTGGGTCGGCACAAAAATCAGAGAACCACCCAGTTTCCATGGACTAAACGATTTGGAAAAATTCTTGACACGATATGAAGACAAAGTATTAGAGAATCAGAGACTATTAGCACTTGACTTAGCACTCAAGGCCACACCCGCAAGATGGTGGGGCACACACAAAGAAAACATCACAAACTGGTATCAATGTAAGAGATTACTACGTATAAGGTTCGACGCAGAACAAAAAAACAACAAACAATAGAAATATGAAGGAAAAGGGACACCAGTGGAACACGTGGAGGATTGTAAAACACTGTGGAAAATGACACTACCAGAGGAATGGCCTCATCACTTCATACATACTTTAGAGGGCATACCAGAGAACTGGTATATAGACTCGGAATTGCACAAAGGAACTACAACATGGACGACATTGCAACAAAACTTTACCGTCACTTTCTCATTCGAGCATGAGAACCTCAACATAGACACAACCCTGAAATGGATCAGAGGAGTCATATTCATTGAAGAACTGGAAATAGAACTTATCATAGAAGAACAACAACGAAATAAACAAATAGTTAAGGAACTGTTGTTATGTTACCATGTACAGGAAGAAACACCAGATGAAGATGATCTGCGCGATATTCAGATCAAATAAGTAGAAGGAGAAAGAGATGTGGAAGGACCACCCATAGAATCAGAAGTCATTTCCACGCCAATAAAGGTAAATAAAGTTAACATCAGGACAACTGAGCAACCCAAAATGGCCAACATTGGAGACTACTGGGATGATCAGATAGTAGAAAGCATCACAGAGTTGCTGCGAGAATATAGTGACCTTTTCCCACAACATTTACAAAGATGAAGGGTATAGTTGGAGAATTGGGAGAGATGAAGATACCACTCAGACCTGAAGCGAGACCTATTAGACAACGACCCTACAGACTGAACCCCATATATAAAAAGAAATTTAAAGATGATATCAACAGGATGCTCGAAGCCGACATCATCGAACCAATTGAGGAGTCAGAATGGATAAGCTCGATGGTAGTACAGGACAAGAAACAAGGAAGAGGGATTAGGATATGCGTCGACTTGAGGAAGTTGAATGATGCATGCCTACATGACCCATTCCCTACATTCACGGATGAAGTGTTAGAAAATGTGGGGGGACATGAAGCTTACTCATTCATTGATGGATTCTCAAGCTACCATCAGATTAAGATAACACAGGAGGACATACACAATACCAGGTTCATGACGGAATGGGGATATATTATCAGTACACAGTCATGCTGTTTGGGCTGAAGAATGCACCCACAATATTCTCTAGAGTGTTCATTGCATCATTTAAGGAGTTCATCCATCAATTTCTTGAAGTATACCTAGACGATTGGACAGTATATAGCCTGTTGAAAAACCATGTGGAAGTTTTACGACTAATGTTAGAACGATGCAAAAAGTGCCAGAAATCACTGAATATCAAGAAATGCATATTTGGAACACCATTTGGGATACTATTGGGCCATATAGTATGAAACCAAGGCTTGTTAGTAGACCTGACAAAGATTGCAGTCATTGTTAACTTTCCAGCACCAAAAATAGTCCCCCAGCTAAGAGCAGCGTTAGGACACATTAGATACTACAGGAAATTCATCAAAGGCTATGCACAAATTACAACACCAATGGAAAAGATGTTATGGAAGGATACAAAGTTTCAGTGGAACGATGAATGTTAACATGGTTTGGATACCTTGAAGGAAAAAATGGTCACTACACCGATATTAGTATTTCCAGACTGGGAAAAGACATTCCATGTGCATGTAGATGCATCAACAATAACACTTGGAGCTATCTTAGCACAACCAAGAGTGGGACACTTGGACCACCCGATAGCGTTTGCAAGTAGAAAGTTATCAGACTCATAATATAATTATAACACAACAGAAAGAGAAGGCCTAGCCATGGTTTATGCACTGCAGAAGTTTAGGCATTAATCATTGGGAAAAAACTTTAAGATGTTCACAGACCATGCAGACCTGAAATACCTAGTCAACAAGCCATTATTGGGGGGGAGAATCTGTCGATGGTTATTGCTATTCAAGAATTTGACTTTGAAGTAATAGTTAAACCAGGAAAACTGAATGCAAGACCTGACCACCTATCAAGGGTCACAAATGGAGAAGAACCTACAAACTTAGAAGAAAACTTTCCGGATGCATAGTTATTCTCAGTACATATTTTTGATGATTACTTCACAAATATCTTCCAGTACTTGAGCACAGGTACTGCACCACAAGAATATACCACCACACAACAGAAGAATTTGGTAGTTTGCGTGACCGACTATCAACTGATTACAGAGCATCTATACAAAATGGGTGCAGATAACATTTTGTGAAGATACGTGTTAGAGAATGAAAGACCAATAATTTTAGCAGAAGTCCACGAGGGAATAGCAGGAGGGAACCATGTAGGTAAATATACCACGCTGAAGGTATTATGTGCAGGACTATGGTGGCCAATGATTCACAGAGACTCGAAGGAGTACGGTCAAAGATGTGAAGTCTGTCAAAGGGTAGACAAACCCAATAGAAGAGATGAGATGCCACTACGACCACAAGTAACACTACATGCATTTGAAAAATGGGTAATCGAATTTGTGGGACCAATTAACCTAGCACCCAAAAGAACAGGGGCAAGATACATTATCACCACAACGAAATATCTAACAAGATGGGAAGAAGCCGCACCAGTAAAAGATTGTAGTGTCGAGACAACAACACACTTTTTGTTTGAACAAGTAATAATGAGATTTGGGTGCCCAAGAGTTTTGATGAGTGACCAAGGCACACACTTCATAAACAACATCATCCGAGCAATGACTGAAGAGTTTGAAGTTCATCATCAGAAGAGCACACCGTATCATCCACAGGAAAATGGCACAGTGCAAGCCTTCAAAAAGATCCTAGAGAACGCACTAACAAAGGTCTATAACGTCAACAGAGACGACTGGGACCTCAGAGTATCAACAGTATTATGGGCGTATAGGATTACATGCAAAAAATTTTCAGGGCACACACCATTCAAACTAGTTTATGGCCAAGAAGCAATAGTGCCATTACAATTTTTAGTACCCAGCTTACGCATAACAACTATCACACAAATGACAGAACGAGGCACAGTACAGGAACGACTGAATCAATTATTATAAATGGAGGAAGACTGAATATTAGCAAGATTCCATCAACAAGTGAAGAAAGCAAGAGAAAAAGCTTGACATGATCGACACATCAAGAAGAAAACGTTCAAGGAAGGAGATATAGTATTTCTCTACGACAACAAATCATTTCAGCACCCGAAAAAGCTTAGAATGCATTGGTTAGGGCCATACGAAGTAAAAGATGTCACAGATGGAGGAGCTGTACAGTTAAGATATTTAGTAGGCGCAAAACTTAGAGGAATGACCAATGGGAGCCGACTGAAGCTGTACAAGGACAGTTGACCACCCACCGCATTGTAAAAATAAAAATAAATAAATAAATAAAATCATCAAAAAGAGAGAAAAAATGAAACAAGACTAAAAAGAGCGTAGCACACTAGATATAGAAAGGCCACATGATGTTCGAAACATGAATTTAGAAAAGGCAAGGAAAATGGTCATATACAAATGGAAACAAGCAGGAAAAAGGAAAGTCGACAAAAGTAGTATGACAGGACAACACTAGGAGGAATTAAAGCACAACAAGGATCGATGGGACACCACATTAAACATGCCAGATGGAGATGGAAAAGCAAGCGTAATGGAAAGTATGAAACCATAACAGATGCATTGAACCCATAATTATGGTGCATTAAATGCATAATAGAGGAAGCATCCTTGACAAGCTTCATGGCAAGCCTATACAATACGCGAGCACGAGAGTAGATAGTCTATTCACGAAAGGATCACAGAGAGAGAGTAATAACAACCAGAATGAACAGAGCAAGACCACAGAGCTCATCGAAGTTATTCAAACTCAGTAAAAGTTCGACAATCACCACTATGGCCCCACATAAGCTAGCAGAAGTAGGCCAGATAGCTAGACCGCCCAGGGTTCAAACTAGGTCACGAGGACTGCTGGAAGAAAATGAACAACAACAGTCGAAGATCGTCGACATCGACGAAATCCCATCCCCAGAGACAATACCAGTGAAATCTACACCGATTTCGGAAGAAACTCAACAACCACAAGCAGAGGCCATGAAAGAGGATACGCCAACAACGACGCAGGAGCCTTAGAATGAGAAAATAGAAACCCAACAGGAAGTGCAACCTGAAAGCACCGAATAATCCGTGGAAGTTAACGAAACGACAAAGAATCTGGAAGAAACAATGCAACCAGACGAGTCACAAATGACCATCTCAGGTCAACCAGCAGAGGATATCACTGCACATACCTCGGCTTGGATAGAACGACTGATGGGGGAACAACTGGAAGTTGCTGGAACTTTGAACCAACCACCACAGCAGGAAGACAAAGTTTAGATACCGACCTCACCCCACAAGAAACCTATAGCAAAAATTGTTTTACCACACATACCAGCTGGAGTACAGGTAGAACTGGAGCTACTGGGTCATGTCGGGAAGCTCAAATATTCATATCACATATAAGATGAAACCAAGTTCCCAAAAATTGCGTAGAAGGTCTTTATACAGACCATAGGCATAACCCCACTTGGAGAAACGATCAACCAACCACACCAGTGGGCAGCTGAGCTGGAGAAAACAAGAATCTTAGGTTTGCTAAAGCTACGACATTTTGGAAGAGGCCAATATGCAATGACATGCATCAAGCAACTGTTAGTAGTCACACATGGAGGGGATATATGGCTGGACAAACCCGTCCCCATAACTATTGAGCTTATTGTGCAAATAACAGGATTACCAATCCTGGGTATGGATCCCGCATTGATTCTAGATGACAAATCCAAGGAGAAAGCATTGACAGAAGAAATGAAGAAGAAATATGGCACCGCCAGGGGAATGAGAGGCATCATAATCAAACGGATAAACAACACAACCACACAATTGGGCGCGAATATCTTAGCCTGCAAATTGCTAAGAAAATGTCACAAAGAGGAAGTACCGACTGGAGTCATTGGAGTTGCAGCTCAGTGTGCAGAAGGCACCTCAATGAGTTGGGCACCCTATCTATTGAATTTATTCTAAGAGGATTGGAAGGATGTGTAGGACCTAGGTATAGAGTTCCATTACTCATGGTTGATTATCCTAATAGCCTTCATGGGATGGAGAGAACCGGGGTATGTAATTTTTTGTACTAGACCGCAGCCAACGGTAGCGAGATACCTATTACTGAGATTCAGAACATAGGCCAGGCACAAGAGGGAGAATGCAATCATATTCAAAGCATACCTATGGGACATACATGAATCTATCAACCGATCATGGAGAATAACACCAGAGGCTGTCGGGCGATATGCAGACATCGCCAATTTTCGGGCCACAAGACAAACCATGTGGATACAACCAAGGCCGGATCTAGATAAATAGTGGCTACAGATGCGCTACTGCATCGCAGAAGGTGATATTGACATGGTCATCAGTGAATGTCCTGATGAATGGAGGATCCCAGCCATTAACCGGGAAGTACCAGAAAGAACAACAGAAGGAGAGGCAGCGCAGGCGGAAATGCAGCCTCTAGAAATCCAAGTGCCCAAGAAACCAAGGACGGGCCAAGGCAAGTCAAATCAGGCAGAAGAAGGGTCAAATAAGACAGGGAGCTAGAAGGGGAACAAAGAGACTACACAACCGACCAACGGACAACAGAAACGAGCTGAGGGAGCGCAGGAGACCACCTCGAATCCCATCACACAGGAACCAAGGGGAAATAAGAGACCAGCCACGCAGGCAGAAGGCGCACACAAGAAATCAAAGGTGCAACGAGCATCGCCGGACTATACGATCATAGAGGATGATGGGGAAATGATCACCAGAATGGTCTAGGATTGCCTAGCAGAAGACTTCAACCATGCAACACATCATAGGGATAAACTACAAAAAGAGCTGGTAGAAATGGGACAGTTCCTCAAGAAATTAGGGGAAGTCTAGATAACAAGCAACAACATAGGCATAGAGGCATCAACAATACAGACCAAAGAAAGAGTGGAGGTAGAAGAATGAGACCCAGTCCACTCAATTCCACACGCAAACACAACGGTCTACATCAAACCTAGCATGCTGTGTATGGATGAAATTGTGAGGCAAAAACCCTTGAAGGATTTAGATCACATCCAATTGGTCTCAACACATATGCCATCAAGAGTACCACACAAATTGCAGGTTTGTGTCGACCACGAGGTATAGTCTCGTGCACATAAAAACTTAGTCGAGATAGAACAAGCAAAAAAGAAGCGGGAGGTGCTAGAAAAAGTTTGTGAGTAGGTCAAGTTCAAAATGTAGGAGGAAAAAGAACACAGGGAAGAACTTGAATGAAGAGGGAGGAATTTTTGAGAAACTCCCAAGCATCGCGCAAGGAAATGAACTCTCGGTAGAAGAAAAGATCAACCAGATTGCATAGGAAATTGATCCGTATCAGAAGGAGATCGAGAATCTCCAAGAAAATATCACACCAACCACTCCACCAACAGTTAGGGAGTAAAGGAAACATGAAGCAACAATGCAGATGTAGGAGATAGAGCAACAGGTTAGCACAACAACTGACTTGTTCGACAAGTGACACAACTTTGGACAAGGTTGGAGGAGGATCCACAAGTCCAATGCTGGGACAAGGCAGAGGAAAGGATCAATGCAACGATCCAAGAACTAAAACAAAGGAAGAATACTATACCAATCCCAGAATGAGTCAAAGGGATGCAAGAGATGAAGAAGATGTAGGAAGAACTTATCACTACATAAACACAGAAACAAGAGCGTCAAGCTCAAATAGAGGTAACAACTGGAGAAAGAACAACACATGCGCATGCAAGAAAGCATGCACAAGGGAAGTGATAGATGGAAGGAAGAACAACACACGCGCATGGGATGAAGACCTAACGACGATAGGGTTAGGGTTTTCTTGTAATACATTTTAAATGATTGAAGAGCCCGATAAATATAAATACAGATACGTAGGTATAATAGGGAGTTCCAGTTTTTGTTGTGAAAGGTTGGATTTTGTGTTAATTCGGTTTGGGTAATATTCCGTCACAGTATGTATGAGTTGATGCATTATGTAATACTATTATGAACCATTTTTGTAAGTTGTTGAGCTAAGAACAGAGGAGAGAAGGAATATTTGAGGATTAGGTCACAGGCTATGGAGCCTGGTGTGATCTAGTTTGCCTCATACAAATCTTACCAGTCTGAGGAGAATTGTAAGTGCATGACACTAGAGATGCAGAACCACCATAATAAAAGAGCCAAGAGCCAATTTTTTGTGGAGGTAGCCTAGGAGGGGGTGAACCACGGTAATATCTAAGTAATGTGATGAATACATGTATATCTTTGTTTTCTTTCATCAATTAATTGCTATGCTTAATGAATGAGTTAACACATTGTTATGGAATATGATTGTGTTGTTCGGGGAATAAACTGTGAAAGATAGATACGCACCCGTGAATAATAGTAGATCACAATCTTGATTTGTAGTACAAGGCTCTGAATAATGAACCCCTATCTCATACTCAATCCTAGGCTGTAAACACATCAGCCTTACAACCACCCATTTAAAGCTATCTCAGGTGAGACTGCACAGTGCATTCCGTGTACTGTGTTGCCTTTTGGATTACTAGAAGGGCCAATAGTTTTAGAGGATTCGTTGGAAACTTGAAAGACATGAACCCTGGGTCAATAACTCATATGGAAACCAGAGAATAAGTAGTTAAAACCAACAACAACATTGAAGAACTCTATCATAATTTTACAACTACCCTTTCCACTTCTATTAACAATTTCTCTTTCGAGGTGTCCTATAAAAAGAATAATAGAATGACCAACCCTTGGTATGATAAAGAATTTAAAATTGCTAGGAAATCCATTAGAGATGCTTCTAATGAGTCCTTAAAACTCAATAAGATCAATACGTACAAAGCCCTAATTAAAAGGAAAAAAAAGGTACTATATCAATAAAAGGTAAGAGAAACTTTCACAACTATATAAGCTGGATCCTAAGAAGTTCTAGAGCGAAATTCTAAACCACTATACTAAAGAAAATAATAGGATTCCCTTAAGGTATTGGAATTCCTACCTTAAAAGTATTTACATGGGGCCATACGACCGATTTCTCTGCTGAGGTTTGGGGGCTAGTGAAAACGGTCCTACAATTTTGCCCAGTTTGCAGAATCCATGGCGGGTGCTAGGTTTTGGAGCGAAAAACACATAGAGGCTGAGTTAGTCTGTCACAAGTGTGTTTTGGCGAGTAGGTACAGCAAGCTTGAAGGGGAAAACTTCAAGGAGGCATAACTTCTTCATTTTTTGGCCAAACCAGGTGCCGAAAAAGCCCAACTAGGGGTTTTTGGACATTCTAAAGCCATTGAAAACATCCATTTTGTATTCGGAGCACTATAAGAGAACTTTTTAAGAAGAATTAAAATGATCCAAGGGAAGTTGGACCAGGAGATGTATCCCAAGAGAGGGGTGAACTGGTTTATCATTTGTTATGTTATGCATTCATTATTGATGGTTTTTATCAGTCTGATATGATGCTCTTGTTTAACTAAAACTCACTAAATTTATGTGTTAGTAACTTGATCTAATTACCCAAAAACATGCCATTTTACACTTTCAATTTAAAGAGATAAGTCTTCTTCATTTTCAAGATCTATTGGAGACATATTCATTCCATTTTTAGATAAATTGGTATAAAAGCTTTGGTTTTTGAAGGCTTGATTGTTTTCAATTTGTTTTTGTTTTTCCGATGCTTACAACGTTGAAGCTCACAAGAGGAGAAGGTCAACTTGTAGAGCCAAGTTCTCAACTGTCAAGAAGGAGAACTATAAAATCACCTCAAGTTTCAAGGAGATATTCACCAACTATGGCTCATGAGGAAAACCATGGAAGTATTCCTTCAGAAGAGGAAACCTTCAAGAAATATTTCTTTGATATGGATGAAATGGTGAAAGTGATATTTGATGAAAGGAATGCAAGATTGCAAGGTGAAAGCTCCAACCCTCCAAAGGAAAATGGAGACAGTGGTGATAAAACTCCAAAGGGAAATGGAGGGAGTAGTGATTCTCCACCTCCTTCACCTCCATCATCCACCTCTTCCACCATTTCACAACCACCTCCAAATTCTCCAAAAGGACATGGTAAAACTCCCTTACAAACTCCTTTGTTTAAGCTTGATATTAAGTTTGAATTTCCTATGTACAATGCATAGGTAAATGCTGAGAAATTAGATAACTCGATTCGTTAGATTGAAGTGTATTGTAGGATACAAAGAGTCACGTATGATGAAACTAAGAATCATCTTGCTTCTTTAAGATTGGACAATGCAACACTCATTTGGTGGGAAGCCAAAACTCAAGAGGACATGAAGAAACATGGTAAAGTTTTATCCTCTTGGAATGATTTTATTGTTGCAATTAATAGGCAATTTTATCCATTAGCATACATGCAGAAAACTATTATGGATTGTAAACACTTTAGGCAAGCTAAAGGGCAAGATGTGCAAAGTTTCACTCAAGAATTTAGGAGAAGAGGTTTGGTTTTGGTTGTAGATTTGTCTTCACAAGATACTTTGCTCAAGTACATAGGAGGTTTGTATAGCTACTTGAGGCATACCATACTTATGTTTAAACCTTCAAATATAGATGAAGTATGTGTCCAAGCTACTCATTTAGAGGAAAGAGGAAGGAATGAACCTCAAGAGGGATGCAAGAAGTCTTTTAATGGAGACAAGGGAAAAAAGAAGTTTGAAGGAAATGGAAAGAAAAATGCTTCAATCAAGAAAGAGAGAGAGAAACTCTCATGTAAAAATTGTTCAAAGGATGGCCATGATGAAGACCATTGTTGGAAAATTCATCCTGAAAAGAGACCCAAAATGTTCAACAACAAAGAGAAACCAAACATTGTTGCAACTGTACAACAAGATTTAGGATCTGATTTGGAAGATGAAACAAAAATCACAGCCATGGGTTTACAAGGTAAGAATTCTATTGCAAACACTAGCTCTTCAAATTCTACCATCAATGAAACTCAACATGAAAAATAAAGGATAGAGCTTTTCCACATAAGGTTAATTTCAAAACATACCAAGATAGATACTCTTTTTGATACGGTATCCCAAGCAAACCTTATGTATGAAGACGTTGTCAATAAAATAGAGTTGGAAACTACTCCTCATCCTAAACCATACCCTTTAGGTTGGATACGTGACAATGCCAAATTGCATGTGACAAGAAGGTGTAAACTAAGATTTTCCACTGAAGTAGAAGTAGAATGATGGAACCACTGTCACATTATCACTGTGAGATATACCGCTGTAAACCTGTACCAATAAACCTAAACCATGAATCAACCATGCATCAACCTGTACCATAAACAAGTACATCAACCATGCACCAACCTATACCATAAACAAGTGCATCAACCATGCACCAATCTATACCAAACAATCTATAATCAACCTGTACCATAAAAAAGTGAAACCAAACATGTACCAAGTATGTACGAATTGTGTGTCAACTACTCATCAACTATGACTCATCAATATGTACCAAAATCATCAACTATACAACTCATGTATGTGCCAACTCATCAACTACTTGTCTCAACCATGTACCCAACTTGTACCTCAACCAAAATCCCTCATCAATTTCATCATCCAAATATGATTTGTAACACTGTAATAGACCTGTTATATATGATCACATACCTACAAACCTTCCTTAACTTTAAATAACAAGAGACTAGCATTTTCATCAAACTTTTCTTTAGTCTCACATGACTAGTTTTGGATTAGTCAACAACCCTAACTTGAAATAATCATAACTTTGTACCTGTAATGAGTAAAGATTTGAAACTAATAAAAACTGTTCTTCAATGTGTTTTATGTAATTCCTCCAGGTGTCACTACTTGGAACCTCTCATTAAATGAGTTATAGCAAAAATGGCATACTTTGCTGAATTTTGGTGTATTCTAGAGAGCGACCTTGTAGAGCGTGCCCCACACAGAATATTTGTTGAATAGATCTAAAACTATTACAAAGAATAGTAAATACTGTAATATAACCAACACATTTTGTCTTATGGAATTTGGATATTCTATGAAGAATTTACGACGTTTTTACTCGAAACACCTGTTTTTGACTAGTTTCAGGACTAGCCACAAACCCTATTTTCCATAGAGTGTAACTCCAAAAATACAATGAACCACGAGATGAATTTTTTACCATAGATACTTGGATATGTTTCCTCAATGGATTATAAATTTCACGGTCTGAGTCATTCTAGAAAAAAAGGTATTGCGAAAATGGTGAGATGACCTGTAAATAACATACCTTAGAAAGCATCATCCAAAGAATTTATCCTTCCTAGAATTATGGCCTTCTTTTCTTCACCTTCCCTTA
>ML788280.1:428964-445549 GCA_009831015.1 Picea engelmannii | reverse complement strand
AAATGGATGCCTTGGATAAGAATGAGGCATGGGATATAGTTGAGCTGCTAGCTGGAAGAAAATCGGTTGGTAGCAAATGGTTGTTCAAGAAGAAGTTTAATGCAGAAGGTAAAGTGGAGAAATACAAAGCTCGGTCGCAAAGATCTAGAGACCAGGAGGTCACAAAAACCCTGTGATAGGAAGGGGGTTGCATCGGGTGGTATCAGAGCTAATTTTTTTTTTTCTGTAGCAAAGGAGAGACCATGAAAGGATATACTCTTACATCAATTGAATTTAGAGCTTGATTTTTGTCTACATATTTCAGGCGAAAGGGAAATAGGAGGAGATGGTTATTTTGTTTGCAAATAGCAGATAAGAGGGAGACGGTGACAGGAGATGATCTAGTAACATTAGGTGATATCAGAGGTTTAAATTTTCCTATAGACAGCAGGTGAAGGAAAACAGTGTATTGATGCTTTGTGAGAAGGTTGTTGCATGGACATAGTAGCAAAAATTTTAAAAGACAGGTGAGTTGTGAGAGAATATGGAGATACTCTCGGATGTAGAGTGATCCATAGACTTTCTAGGAGGGAAGGTAGAAGGTGGAAATGGTTATTGAAGTCCATGAGCGTGGTCGAAGAGAAGGTCGCAAGCACAAAATAAATCCAGAGAGATATCTGGAGCTCAATGAGATAAGAGAAAGGATGGAATGGCTTTCATTTAAGATGCAGTAGAGTGCAAAAGTGCATTGGGTGTATGAGTGGCCCATGATGAAGAAGGTGAAGTGGCCAGTTAAGAGATTGTTGGCCAAAGGACAGTGATAGTTGTTAAATAGGTGGTTGAAGCATGTTGAAAACCTCAGTGACATAGAGGAGGAACAGATTCATATATGTGAACCAAATATTGGGAGACACCTCAACGATGAGGAGGAGATGAGATCATATGAGGATCTCATAAACTACCAGGTGGGTAGAAATGGACTTTCAAGTTGCTAGGTGGGTGATAGAAAGAGATCAGTGGAAGGTCTCATATACTGCCAGGGGAGCAGTGCTAAAATTTCAGATTACCGAGTGGGAAATGAGATGGGATCGATTGATCTCATAGACTTCCAGGTGGACAGAAATGAAGTCCCAAGTTGCCAGGTGGGCAAGGGGAAAGAAATGAGACTACCTAAGAGTCTCAAGACCTCAAAAGTGAGTTCATGTTAGCAAGGGGTGATGATAGGTGAAGGTTCATGTGGATTTGCAGACCATGTGAATGAAGATGAGGAGAAGCTAAATACTTCCATCAAAAAGGAAGAGGATCATAGGAGTGTTCTGATCATTGGGGAATTCATATATTCCTACTAGATATCCCAATTGAGGCTAGAGCATGTGTTCTAGATGCAACAACAGAAGAAGGACAGTCAGCGGTGACTGTCATGATGAAGGAGAAGATATCAGAAGTTGCCAAGGAGAATAGGAAGAAAGAGAGAAGACACTGATGTCTACCCCAGTAGAAGGAGAATATCATTCAACAGAGTTGCTCAAAATTTTCAGCCAGGAAGCTGAACAGGAAATGATTGTAGCACTGGAGCCTGCATAAGGAGAGGAAACAGATAACATGGACTTTTCTTATCTGTATGAACAATTGGAATCCCTAGAGAGAAGGGTTATAGTGCAAAGCTTGCACATCTGAAAGGTCAAGTTGGAAGCAGATGGAGGAGCATACTATCCAGGGGAGCAGCTAGAAGAAGTTGGGGATGTACCAACAGAGGAGATGACAAAAGGAAATTTGTCAGAGGAGGAAGTTGAACAACTGCTCAGTGATGAAACTGCGGAACTGGAATCTACAACAGGGTGGAAAAATAATACCACAGAATAAGAAAATGGCATGGGGAATCGAGTTGATCTACCCATTGACAAGAATGAAGTGCAGCAGAGAAGAATGCATAAGAATCGCCATCCACTGGAGCAGTTGGACAGGGTGGTAGAAGAGATAAGAGGTTTTATTTTAATTTCAGCAGAAGCAGTCAAGAAAGGTGAACTAAATAGGGGAGAACCTGCAACAGCAGCAGGGAAGAAGGAGAAGAAGAAGTAGTGGCAATAGCAGCGACATAGCTAGAGAGGAGCAAGAGGACAACTCCAAGGAAAATTTTGGGATCCAAGAGGATTTCAACACTAGAGAAGAGGATCTCATGAGCAAGAGCTCATTATTTTCCCAGCAGGGGAGTATGATGCTGGAGCATTTTCTCCACCTCAGCAAATGCACCAGCACACCAACACGAGACGTGTAATGAAGAAAGGGAGAGGCATCAACCCTCCCATTTTTAAATTTGAAATCTTATCCCGTGGGGATTTGCGTTGTAAGGCTGTAAAATTCATGTGATACCTTTGTACAGGTAGTGGTTGGGATTTCCTTAAATGGTTTCCTGTAGAAGGCCCAGATCATAGTCAGGTCTGGATAGACATTTATGGAATGTAGTCGTAGGAGTATGGTGTTGTAATTGAGATGGTGATAGCACTAAGGTGGTGGAGAGGATAAGCTCATGGAGCCCTCTTTTGTAAAGAGAGAATAGAGAGAGATATTGATAGGAGTTCTTAGAAGTTCTGAGGAGATCTTGATAGAACTAGGACTTTGTTATAGTCCAGTTTTTGTAAACATATGTATAGACACATAGAGATCATAGAAAAGAAGTTTTTCCTACATATGGTTGTTCATGTGTTTATGTATTTCATGAATGAATGTTGTAGATGTATGATAATCTTCATTTACAGTAGGAGATAGATTTATTTTATATTTATTGAGTTTTGTAATATCATTCTGGATTCTTTAGGTTGTGTAAGGAGTGCACAATAGAACATTGGAGGTTTTGTAGCTAGCAGAAGGAGTGTGCATCTGAACTCTGCAGAGTCAGAAAGAATGTGCTATAAGGGCACACCAGAGTGATCACAAACTCAAGAGGAACCTCAAGGTTACTGAATACCTTAGAGGAGGAACTATGTAGAGAAAGCACATAGAGACAGAGTTATTGAGAACTCTGTCAGGGTGGCATCGAGCGAGTGCAAGAGTGCACAGGAAGAACTTTGTGTTGATTTTGGGGAGAAGTAGAGTTGTTGAACACTCTGTGAGGAGAATATCTACAAGGTGTGCATCGAGCAAGGAGAACTCCAAGAGGGCAAGAATAATTTCTTTTAAATAAATCCTTCATATCTGAGTTTGACGAAATCCTAGAAATGCAAGGAGTGCGTGGGAGATCGAAATCTCCGAGGAGGTCAAGTTCAGAAGGAATTATGCAGAGAGTGCATAGGATTCAGACTTATCCTAAGTCCAAAAGATCAGAAGAGATAACGCTTGCAAGAGCATAAGAAAGACCCAAAGGAGTCAAGTTTGCAGGACAAAGTTCAAACGTGAGAGCTTTGAACACTTACAAAATCTTCCAAGTCAGGAGAAGGTGGAAGATTAGGAGGAGGAGTGACAACAACCGTCAGATCGGTTTAGGAGAGGAGCCTGGAATGTTAAATCAGTGTCTAGTGAATAGATGAAGCGTAGAGGAGAAGATTAGATCCCATCCATTGGATCAAAGCACAAAGGATCAACAATCGTTGGATTCGGATGAAGGTGCACGAGCTTTAATGTTGTGCACACACAGAGGAGAGTGGACTCACAAAATTCATGAAGTCCCGAAGTCATTTGGGACCATCCATCATCTCAGAGGATGCATGGTGGAAATCCATCCATTTCAGGAGAATATGCTCTGCGAAGAATGAGCGCACAGAAGTTTGAGACTTCTGAATCCTGAAGAGTCGAAGCGTCAGAGAGCCAAAGAGCCGAAGCACCTGAGATTCGAAGTGCCAGAGTGCTGAAGAGCCGAAGAATCAAAGAGCCGAAGCACCAAAGATTCGAAGTGTCGGAGAGCCGAAGAGCCAAAGAATCAAAGAGCCGAAGAGCCGAAGTGCCAAACAGCTGAAGCACCAAAGAGTGAAGAGATATGGACCGTTAGATCCAGAGAGACACGTGGCGCATATTGCAAGCTCTGGGAAAATTGTATGGAGTCTCTAAGTTGAGATTTGAGATTCGTGAAGTTCAGAGAGCCAAAGTAGCTCTGAGTCGTCAGATCACCTAAAGTGAATCTGAGTTTTCGGAATAGGAGAGGAGACGTGGCAAATATCTGAGCACTCTGGGTAAAGTCTTGAAGTGATCTATAGCTGTCAGATCAGAGGAAACATGGAGAAAATATGTGAACTTCAATTAAAGTTCTAGAGTGATTCATAGGCATCAGATTTAGGGGAGACATGGAAAAGATCCATGTACTCTAGGTAAAGACCCGAAGTAAAATTTAGTCATTGATCTAGGAGGAGACACACGTCAGAGGATTAGAAACTTCGGGTGAAAGAAGCAGGAAGGCAAGAGTTTGACATTTGAGATTTCCAAAGCCCAGAAATCCAAAGTGAGGACAGTTGTCGATGTGAAGGAGGACACGTGGCACCAGATCCAKAACTCTGGAAGAAAGCGGAGGGGGGGGAAGGTCCAAAGACCCAGAGAAGATMTCGGTCGTTGTTYGAAGCAGGAGTTATAGGACTATTGATCTAGTTGAGGAGGCCAAGGTCCCGAAGTGGGAGCACAGTCGTTGATTAGGGAGACACGCGTTAGCARATCTTCCWCTCCGAAAGATAACTAGTCAGCAGTGGAGAGGGTTTTAGATTTGAGATTTTCAAAGGCCAGATCTGTGGAGGAGATCCTAGCTGTAGRTCCARGGAGACAGGTGGCAACAGATCATTAACTCTAGAAGATTGGAGTATGGGGTAAAGCGAGGTTTGAGATTTCAAAACCCAAAAGTCCRGAGTTGTGAAGGAGATCGCARTCGTTGATCAAAGGAGGGGCAGATCTAGTCTGTAGATTGAGAGACGCAGATATGAACAGTCGATTCATACACTATCGTCAATATCGTCATATCGACGATCCTRTAGCATTTCAGGGAYAGGAGTTGTGTGGACTTTAAAACATTGAGGGCGGACAACAATCCATACTATGGTTTTTCTAAGAAGACACGTGGAGGCTCAAGGAGAATTGCAGGTAGAAAAGTAGTTTGATTGAAACCACTTTTGGCCACGCCCACAATCATGTGGTCATGTGAGGTTGTTGCCTGAGGTCACATGTAGGAAGGGGCTAGTGAACGGGAGCTAGCACCCGCAAATTGAAGAGTGTGCAGACGAAGGGTGTGGGTATCACATGACCTACACACATGAGAAGAAAGGGGCCTATGTATAGTTAAATTGGGTTCAAAGAGAAACCCAAAGAGTCAATCCGACTCAGGAGAAGTAAATATCCAAAGACCGGGAGGTCACAGAACCCCAGGAGGGGAGGGGGGCTGCATCACAAAACAATAATCTAAACCGATGCCTCATTTAACAAAATTGTTCGTTGGTGATCTTAAAATGGAATGAATATGTTTTCAATAGATCTTAAAAATGAAGAAGACTTATCTCTTTAAATTGCAAGTGTAAAATGGCATGTGCTTGGGTAAATGGATCAAGTTACTAAAACATAAATTTAGTGAGTTTTGCTTAAACAGGAGCAGCATATCAGACTAATAAAAACCATCAATAATGAACACATAACACAACAAATGATAAAGGAGTTCACCCCTCTCTTGGGATACATCTCCTAGTCCAAATTCACTTGGATCATTTTAATTATGCTTAAAACATGCTCTTAAAGTGCTCAGAATACAAAATGGATGGCTTCAATGGCTTTAGAACGTCCAAAAACCCCTAGTTGGGCTTTTTCAACACTTGGTTTGGCCAAAAAATGAAGAAGTTACGCCTCCTAGAAGTTTTCCCCTTCGAGCTTGTTGTACCTACTCGCCAAAATTCACCTGTGAAAGACTAACTCGGCCTCTATGTGTTTTTTTCTCCCAAACCCAGCACCCGCCATGGATCCCACAAACTGGGCAAAATTGTAGGACCATTTTCGTTGGCCCCCAAACCTCAGCAGAGAACTCGGTCGTATGGCCCCATGTGGCCAACGACCTAAAAGTCGCACGCTCCAATGGCTATCTCCCTCCGCACCTAGG
Organism: Picea engelmannii; assembly: GCA_009831015.1. Taxonomy (NCBI): domain Eukaryota; kingdom Viridiplantae; phylum Streptophyta; class Pinopsida; order Pinales; family Pinaceae; genus Picea; species Picea engelmannii. The sequence goes on along the minus strand of ML788280.1, from coordinate 439,515 downwards.
GTATGGTCATGTGGTACTTTTCATGTGACCACCCGTTTTCACACCCGTGCATTATGGCATATCCATTTGGTGTAAGTGCCAATGATTAAGAACAAGGGTCGTATCAACGGTTAAATGGTATGTAGTAGTATTGCAACTGGGGGCTATACCCATAGAAACACCACGCGCCAAACAAAACCAATCAAAACTCCTTTGCCAAACATAAAAGGAGTGGGTCATATGTTAAGGTTCTATGCCTATGCATTGGGGGGGGGTTGGGGCTAGGCCCCAACCCTTTCATCCGCCAAATAAAACTTTGTTACAATTCAAATAAAATATTTGGACCATAGTTAATAAGAAACACCATGGGCGAGTTGGTAGCCTGGCCCTACCAGAATGCTTCCACCCTGCCTAGAGGTCACGACTTCGACTCCCATTGAGTCACATATTTTTTCCAATGCCAACCAAAGGAGGGGTGCCACGTGGCAGCCCACAACTGGGCCACGTGGCACCATAACATTCACCCACCAAATTACATGTGTAAAACTATGATTCAACCACGTCATCCACACATGCCCAGCCAGCATGCCACTCCTCTGCCATGTCACTGTATGACCATATGGCATGTATGGTCAGTTTCCATGTCAGCACTATACGGACTGTGCAGTCAACAAAAATTTTGTATGTTTGGCAAAACAAACAAAATGTGATATCTTTCTCATACGGTGTTTGTTTGATCCCATTCAACTTTCTTTGGGTTCATAGCAACGATGCCTACGCGCATGTCCAATTTGAGGCAATTCCGAGCAATTTTATTTTTTAGCACAATTTGATCCCCTTGATCAGACCTTCCCATTGGGAAGATTTTGGACCTCCAAAAGACTACTTTTAGTCAATATGTAGATGAGGGTATAGTTCTCTCACCATTACAATCTCAATCCATCCATCCTTGCTTGGATTGGTGCCTTTGAGACCAATACGAAACTTGTCATGCCTTGTTGTGTACTTGGCCTGGCTCTTTTTCAACTGTTCTTGAACAGTTTGTGGCACAAACTGAACTGGTTCAATGAACTTCTTGCCATGGTTATAAGCATGCTGAAAKTAATGTAGATGCTCATCCCAAAACATATGATGCTTTCTTTGCATTCTATCCACTATCTTGCGCATACCAAAATGGCCAGCAACAAGAGAAGAATGTGCTTCTCTCATCATGTTGACTCTTTCACCCTGTGAAAAACATAGCTTGCCAAGATACAAAAGTTTACCATGAACATAGGAATCAAATTCCTCAACTTGGTTAGCATGACATAAAGTTGCATAAACATTATTTCCATCATCATCTAAAGCATACTATTCCAAATAGTTCTTATGCATGATAGGATTATGCTTGAAAATATCTAAAGCACTAACAATAGGCCTAGTAAGCATATGAACAAATTTATCATAAGAGTATTTTTTATACGTTATCACCAAGTGGAAAACATAACTTGTCAAGGCATGCAATAGAGCTTTCTTTGATCTCAAATATTTCTTCCATATGTCTCCTTCAGCAATCATATATGTAGTCTTGTACAAGGCTCTGAAATCTACCCACATACGCCACATACAATCTTTCTTTGGTACCAAACCAATTGGTGACCTACATGGAGAAGTGCTTCGTTTAATGACCCCTTTGTCAAGCAACTCCTTGACTTGTTTTTTGTTTTCAACATTCTCCTTGACTAACATCCTACATATGTCAAGGTTTGGAAGAGGACCTCCTTGCTGCAATAGGATCTCATGTTGGATCCCCCTTTTAGGAGGAAATCCCTTTGGTTCCTAAAACATCTCAACATTTTCGTTATCAACCTCATACAAATCAGATTATAAATTTGTATCACATCCTTTGAGAACTTGTTCTTCATCATTGTCTTTGGGTTTAGTCATTAAAAGTACAAGGTTTTTACCAGCATTGACTAGTCTTTTCGTTTTTCCAGCATTTGTAAGTGACAAATTCATCTTCTTTGTGTTGATTAGAGTTGGTTGTCATTGATGTAAACCCTTGAAGAAAGCTCGGTAATGCAAAGATTTGGGTAATTGACCCAAATATTTGATGTAAATATGACTCATTATTGTCTTTTCATAGTTGATAATAAGTAGAAATGGATGAACACCAAAGTGGTCCCCTTAAGGTGAAAGCCCTCACGGGAAGACGCTTTGCGGATTGAGTTATCCTAGAAGTATGGTTAGAGAACCCATGCTTATTTGTGGAATAATGAGATGAAGGTCAGTGAATTTTTCAGTGAAACTATCCTATATGGATAGTGCTTCTCATTCCATAACTCCTCACGGTAAGAGAGTTATGGCCATGAGAAGTTGGAGAACCCAAGTTTGGGTAATGGACCCAAGTTTGTTTGATGGATAATGGTATGAGTTTTTATATATATTTAGGTAATACTATTTTATATGGATGGTGCATGTCATTCCATTTCTAATGGTATGTGGAATGTCACATAACTCCTCACGGTTTGAGAGTTATGGCCTTACGAAGTTGGAGGACCCTCTTATGTCATCTAGAAGCCCCAAAAGGTCAAATTAGTCAAAGTGGTTTAAGATATTTTAGAAGGTAAATAATAAAGTGAAGTGATGAGTGTACTATAATTAAAAGTGAATACAAAATAAATTATTTAAATAATAAATTTAATGGAGAAATTAGAACTAGGTTAACCCTAAAATAAGGAAAGTGGGCAAAGTGACCTAGAAGATGTTTTTAAGGAAGTTACTTGGAGAGTATAAATAAGAGGCAAGACTCTCTCATTTTAAAAAAACTGAGAATATTGAATACTTATAGGTTTCTAAGGTAACCAAAATATATCTAAGCCAAATTTTTGAGGGAAGGTGAAGAAAAGAAGGTCAGAATTCAAGGAAGGATAAATTCTTTTGATGATGCTTTCTAAGGTATGTTATTTACAGGTCATCTCACCATTTTCGCAATAAAATTTTTTCTAGAATGATTCAAACCATGAAATTGATATTTCATTTAGGAAACATATCCAAGTATCTGTGGTAAAAAATTCAACTTGTGGGTCGTTGTAGTTTTGGAGTTACCCTCCGTGGAAAATAGGGTTTGTGGCTAGTCCTGAAACTAGTCAAAAACATGTGTTTCGGATAAAAACCTCATAAATTCTTCATTAAAGATCCAAATTCAGTAAGACCAAATGTGTTGGTTAGAGTACAGTCTGTATTATATTTTTGAATAGTTTTATATTGATTCAACAAATATTTTGTGCAGGGCATGCTCTACAAGGTCGCTCTCTAGAATAAGTCAGAATTCAGCAAGGTATGTCATTTTTTCTATCACTCCTTTTCTGAGAGGTTCCAAGTAGGGAAACTTGGAGGAATTGCATAAAACACACTGAAGAAAATTGTATATCAGTTTCAGATATTTATTAATTACAGGTACAAAGTTATGATTATTTCAAGTTAGGGTTGTTGACTAATCCAAAACTAGTCATGTGAGACTAAAGAAAAGTTTGATGAAAATGCTAGTCTCTTGTTGTTTAAAGTTAAGGAAGGTTTGTAGGTATGTGATCATATACAACAGGTCTATTACAAAGTTACAAATCATATTTGGATGATGAAATTGATGAGGTATTTTGGTTGAGGTACAAGTTGGGTACATGGTTGAGACAAGTAGTTGATGAGTTGGCACATACATGAGGTATATAGTTGATGATGTTGGTACATATTGATGAGTCATATTTGATGAGTAGTTGAAACATGATTGGTACATACTTAGTACATGTTTGGTTGCACTTTTTTATGGTACAGGTTTATTATAGATTGTTTGGTACAGGTTGGTGCATGGTTGATGCACTTGTTTATGGTACAGGTTGGTGCATGGTTGATGCACTTGTTTATGGTACAAGTCAATTATAGGTTGAGGTACAGGTTGATGCATGGTTGATGCATGTTTCATGTTTATTGGTACAGGTTTACAATGGTATATCTCACAATGATAGTGTGACAGTGGTTCCATCATTCTACTTCTACTTCAGGGCGGTTGGACGGGGCAAGGATCGGTGGTTGTAGCCACCTTCCGGTTGTAGCTAGAGAACATAGGGGGTTGTAGCCTCCTTCTGGTTGTAGCCATAGAATTAGGGATTTGGAGCTTCCCTTAGTTTGTATCCTGAGAAGCTAGGGGGTTGGAGCCTCCTTCCAGTTGCAGCTGGAAAACAAAGGAAGTTAGTGCTTCCAATGAATGTAATTCTTCAAGACATATAAGAAAAATAATTATGTGGTTTTCTCCCGATTTGGGTTTCCACGTAAAACACTGGTGTATGGTGTATGTGTGTGATTGTTCATTTCTTATTTCTCATTATTGGATAATAATTATACATTGATATAACACTTAGATTATTTGGAGAAAAAGGATTATAATTATGTTTTTACTGATTCACCCCCCCTTAGTAATCCAACAATTGGTATCAGAGCAGGTTCCTTCAGAAATCAATTTAACCACTAAAAGGTAGATCATGGAGAGTACCAACTTGTATAAAAATGGAATACCACAGTTTGATGGACAGAAATATGTTTTTTGAAGCATAAGGATGAAGACATGTATACAGGCACAATGATTTCAAGTTTCGAAATCAATTGTAGATGGATACACAGCACCAGTAGTTCCACCAAGAAATGACAAAGCAGTGAAACTTGGTGAGAATAATTCCATAGCCAAAAATGCACTTTTGAATGGTCTCAGTGATACGTTATTCACCAAAGTTGCACATTGTAAATCCGCTAAATAGATTTTGGACAAGCTTCGAAATATTTATGAAGGAGATACAAAAGTCAAAGAAGCAAAGTTTCAAACTTACAGAGGTCAATTCGAACAACTAAAAATGAAAGAAGATGAGAATATTGCAGCCTACTTCTTACGAGTCAATGAAACAGTGAATGCAATCATAGGATTGGGAGAAGAAATCGAAGAATTTGTAATTGTTCAAAATGTACTAAGATCTCTTCCTATGAGATTTAACCCTAATATATCAGCACTAGAAGAAAGATCGGATCTAAACTCAATAAGCATGAATGAACTGCATGGAATCTTCATAGCATATGAAATGAGAACTGAACATGAAAATCCAGATGTAAAAGAAGCAGCCTTCAAAGCATCCAAAACATCAAAGAAAAAGAAAAAGAAACAAGAAGAATATAGCAGCAACAGTGACGTCTCGGAAGATGATGAAGAAGTGGCCAACTTTGTCAAAAGACTGAACAAGGGAACCAATGGTAGGTATAGAGGTAAGATTCCTTTAATTTGTTTTAATTATGATGGTATTGGTCATTTTGCTAACAAATGTCCTCATAAGAAAAATAGAAATGATGAAGGTTACTCAAAAGGAAAAAACTCATATAAAGGCAGAAGAACTACAAAGAAAGTTTTCAATAAAAGCTTATGCACCAAAGAAGACATCTCATCATCAGATGAAAATGAAGTCAGTGACAGTGAGACAGTAAGAGTTCTATTCATGGCAGTAAAAGACTCTGACAAAGAAGATTGTGTAGAAGAATATGAAGAAGCCAAAGAAGAATATGAAGAAGTCGAAGAAGAAATTGAAGAGGCAGAAGTTGACTATCGAGAAGAATTAACGTGTGCCATAGAAGTTATCAGAAGAGAAAAGAAGAAAAACAAGAAACTACAAGTAGAACTAAACAAGAAAAAAGACACTCGAGAACTAGAACAAATGATCACAAAATTGAAGGTTCAAATAGAAGAAGATAAAATAATTGAAGAAGCACTCAAAGAAAATCTAGAAGAAAAGGACAGGATCATTGGAAACTTGGAAGCAGAGATTGTCACATTAAGAAAGGATATTCAAAAGAAAAATATGCAGAATAGCTCGAAAGTTTTGGATGACATTATCAGCAGTCAAAAATCTCATCTTGACAAGATCAGATTTGGATACAATCATATAGAAAAGGGATCAAGCTCCAAAACAACAGAGCAAGAAACATATCCAAAAATATATGCAGAAACAATCAAAGGGGATATAAGGATATACCAGGAATATTACAGTGATACTCCTCCACCGAGAAGAGTTAGATTTCATTATCAACAACCAACAGATAGGCTTCAAGAAGAAGAAGGATTCATAAGAGCACCTCCCTTCAGAAGATCCTCAACTCCGAGGTATCAAACTATATTTTTTGGTTTATGTTATGCATGTAATAATTTTGGACATAAAGATGTGAATTGTAGAGATAACAATAGGAACAATAACAACTTTGAGAGTCATACACAAAGGGGTTATTCAAGAAGACCTGGTGAAACATAGAGAAGAAGTTACAATAGGTTTGAATCTTTGAGCACTAAAGTGGAATGTTACAATTGTAACAATTTTGGACACATGGCCAAATATTGCAGAATGACAGTCCCTCCTAAAGAACCTCAACATAATAACAACAGTCACATACAGGAACCTCAGAAAATGACATGGATAAGAAAGCAATATCAGTATAGTGATGAAGAATGCACAATCACTCTACAAGATAAGCAGAAGAAATGCAGTTGGTATGTTGACAGTGGGTGTTCAAAATACATGATAGGTGAGAGAGACAAGTTTCTTACATTACGAAAGAAAAGAGATGGATCAGTCTCCTTCAGAAATGATGATTCAGCCAAAATCATTGGAAAATGCACAGTTTGAATTGGGAACAAGAATGAAAAGGAAGAAAATGTTCTACTAGTAGAAGATATGAAACATAATCTTCAAAGTGTGAATCAAATGTGTGACCAAGGTCACAAAGTTACTTTTGATTCACAAAAGTGTGAGATAAGAAAAGAAGGTTCAGTGAAATTGGTCGCTACAGCTGCAAGAAATTCAAGCAACATATATGTGTTAAGTGAAATTGGAAATGAAAAGTGTTGTCTAGGAAAGGAAGATGAAAGTTGGATATGGCACAGAAGAATTGGTCACATACATTTTGATAACCTTTTCAAAGTCAGCAAAAGAGAAGCAGTCATAGAAATGCCCTAGGTCACGAAACCAACCAACACTTTATGCAAGCATTGTCAACAAGGAAAGCAAACAAAGACCAGGTTCAAATCAAAGGAATATTCAACGACAAGACCACTATAAATTGTGCATACTAATCTAGTTGGACCAAATAGAACAAAGGGCTTAAAAGGTGAGAAATACTTAATGTTATTAGTTGATGATTATACAAGAATGACTGCAGTTTTCTTTCTCAAGAATAAGTCAGAAGCTTTTGAAAACTTCACGATCTACAAGGAAATGGTTGAAAATGAAATGGATTCAAAAATCAAATCCTTGAGATCTGATAATGGAGGAGAGTTCACCTCAAAGTGATTTATGGACTACTACAGCAATCATGGAATAAAAAGGCAATTCTTCGTTGCTAGGACACCTCAACAGAATGGAGTTGTTGAAAGAAAGAACAGGACAGTACATGAAATCGCTCGAACAATGCTAATGGATTCAAAATTGACAAATATTTTTTGGACACAGGGTAATTCAAAACAGAGTAATGATCATAAACAACACTGACAAAACTCCTTACGAAATATGGAAAGGAAGATCAGCAAATGTAAAGCACTTCAAATTTTTTGAAAGAAAATGCCATATCAAAAGAGAAGATGGTGGAATGGGAAAGTTTGACTCTCACATGGACAAAGGATTACTTGTTGGTTACGAAAGTACAAGGAAAATATACAAGTGTTACAATCTAAGATTGAACAAAGTTGTGGAAAGAATCAACGTGACAATTGATGAAACAAGCAAACCAAAATCAAAGGAAGAAGAAAATGAATCAATGAAACAACCCTTAGAATAAGAAACAGAAGATGAAAAAGAAGTATAAAAGGAATATGGAGGTAATCCGATAGAAGCAGAAGAGGAAGTTTAGCAAGTGCCTCCAAAGACACCCAGTAGATGAGTACAGAAGAATCATCCTTCAGAACAAATTATCGGAAACAAAGATGCAGGAGTTGAGACTAGAAGAATAATTTGTTCACCATAACAAATACACCTAGCACTCTCATCTACAATTGAACCAAAATATTTTGAAGAAGCCAACAAGGATGAATTTTGGAAAAAGGCCATGGATGAAGAATTGGATCAAATAGAGAAAAATGACACTTGGGAACTAGTTCCAAGACCAAAGAATAAGAATGTGATCGGCACAAAGTGGGTCTTTAGGAATAAATTGAATGAAGATGGACAGGTTACAAGGAACAAAGCTAGATTGGTATGTAAAGGATATGCACAGGTTGAAGGAATTGACTTTCAAAAGACATTTGCCCCAGTTGCCAGAATGGAAGCAATCCATTTGCTTTTAGCTTATGCATGCTCCAAAATATTAAAATGTATCAAATGGACGTAAAATCAACTTTTCTGAATGGGGAACTTGAAGAAGAAGTCTACATTGAACAACCAAAAGGATTTCAATTGTCAGAGAATGCAGATTATGTGTTTAAATTAAAGAAAGCCTTGTATGGTCTAAAACAGGTTCCTAGAGCATGGTACTCTAGACTGGATAAGTATCTGTAGAAGGAAGGGTTCAGAAAAGTAAGTGCAGACAACAACCTCTACATCAAGGTAAGTCAAGGTAATATTTTATTAATTGAAGTTTATGTTGAAGATATTATTTTTGGTAGTGATGATGACAGGTTAAGCCAGAAATTTGCAAAAGATATGCAGAATGATATTGAAATGTCATTACTTGGAGAACTATCCTTCTTTCTGGGACTTCGGATACGTTAAAGAAACCAAGGAATTTTTATTTCTCAAACCAATTATATCAGAGAAATGCTAAAGAGGTTCATAATGGCAAATTGCAAACCAGTTATCACTCCCATGCAAACCAGTTGCAAGCTTAGCAAAGATGATGATTCGAAGTCTACAGATCAGAGGTAATACAGATCAATGATTGGAATCCTACTATATGTGACAGTGTCTAGAACAAATGTAATGCAGGCAGTTGGGCAGGTGGCATGATTTCAAGCATCACCAAAGTAATCACATGTATTAGCAATGAAGAGAATTTTCAGATATCTCAAAGGAATAGAAGAGTTTGGATTATGGTATCCAAAAGGAAAGGATCTATCTCTTATTTCCTACACAGATGCAAATTGGGCAGGTTGTATTGATGACCGACGAAGCACCAGTGAAGCAGAGTTCTACTTGGGTGAGTGTTTAGTATCATGGATAAGCAAGAAACAATCATCAGTATCTCTATCTATAGTTGATGGAGTATATTGCAGCAATATCATGTTGTACACAGGTTCTTTGGATGAAACAAACTTTGACAGATATACAGGTTGAGTATGATGAGCTCATTCCAATCTATTGTGATAATACAAGTGCCATCAATATCTCAAAGAACCTGGTGATGCACTCCAAGACAAAGCACATTCCAATAAAATATCACTTTCTACAAGAGCAAGTTGCATAAAATAACATCAGAGTTGAGTATGTGGGCACAAAAGAACAAGTGTCAGACATCTTTACAAAACCACTTCCACGGGAATCCTTTGAGTATATTCGCTAAAGACTCGGAGTTATTTCTACTCCAAAATGAATGCTTTTGAATACTTATCTTATATGTCTTAGATGTACATGAGGAAGCACCATAAAGAGGACAGTTCAGTCAAGGGGATCAGCCCCGGATGGAAATATACCTTTGTCATTGATGACAAAGGGGGAGAGATTCATCAGATGTAGAGGACAGAGGCATGGTTCCAGGGGGGGAAATGGTCACATAGATGCAGAAAACAGAGGCATGTTTCCAGGGGGAGCATGAGTGATATGACTTCAGTATTGCATGACATAATTTCAATTTTGCATCAGAGTGTTTCCATCAATGCCAAAGAGGGAGATCATTGATTAAGGTTGGTTTTCATTGATGTCAATCCTTGAAGAAAGCCCAGTCACAAAAAGGTTTGGGTAATGGACCCAAGTTTGTTTGATGTAAATATGACTCATTATTGTCTTGTCATGGTTGATAATAAGTATAAATGGATGAACTCCAAAGTGGTCCCCTTATGGTGAAAGCCCTCACGGGAATACGCTTTGCGGATTGAGTTATCCTAGAACTATGGTTAGAGAAACCATGATTATTTGTGGAATAATGAGATGAAGGTTAGTTAATTTGTCAGTGAAACTATCCTAGATGGATAGTTCTTTTCATACCATTTATGGTGGTATGTGGAACGTCACATAACTCCTCATATTTAGAGAGTTATGGCCATGAGAAGTTGGAGAACTCATGTTTGGGTAATGGACCCAAGTTTGTTTGATGGATAATGGTATGAGTTTTTATATATATGTAGGTAATACTATTCTATATGGATGGTACATGTCATTCCATTTCTGGTGGTATGTGGAACGTCACATAACTCCTCACGGTTTAAGAGTTATGGCCTTACGAAGTTGGAGGACCCTCTTATGTCATCTAGAAGCCCCAAAAGGTCAAAGTAGTCAAAGTGGTTTAAGAGATTTTAGAAGGTAAATAATAAAGTGAATTGATGAGTGTACTATAACTCAAAGTGAATACAAAATAAATTATTTA
>ML788280.1:370035-428914 GCA_009831015.1 Picea engelmannii | reverse complement strand
TAAGGGAAGGTGAAGAAAAGAAGGCCATAATTCTAGGAAGGATAAATTCTTTGGATGATGCTTTCTAAGGTATGTTATTTACAGGTCATCTCACCATTTTCGCAATACCTTTTTTTCTAGAATGACTCAGACCGTGAAATTTATAATCCATTGAGGAAACATATCCAAGTATCTATGGTAAAAAATTCATCTCGTGGTTCATTGTATTTTTGGAGTTACACTCTATGGAAAATAGGGTTTGTGGCTAGTCCTGAAACTAGTCAAAAACAGGTGTTTCGAGTAAAAACGTCGTAAATTCTTCATAGAATATCCAAATTCCATAAGACAAAATGTGTTGGTTATATTACAGTATTTACTATTCTTTGTAATAGTTTTAGATCTATTCAACAAATATTCTGTGTGGGGCACGCTCTACAAGGTCGCTCTCTAGAATACACCAAAATTCAGCAAAGTATGCCATTTTTGCTATAACTCATTTAATGAGAGGTTCCAAGTAGTGACACCTGGAGGAATTACATAAAACACATTGAAGAACAGTTTTTATTAGTTTCAAATCTTTACTCATTACAGGTACAAAGTTATGATTATTTCAAGTTAGGGTTGTTGACTAATCCAAAACTAGTCATGTGAGACTAAAGAAAAGTTTGATGAAAATGCTAGTCTCTTGTTATTTAAAGTTAAGGAAGGTTTGTAGGTATGTGATCATATATAACAGGTCTATTACAGTGTTACAAATCATATTTGGATGATGAAATTGATGAGGGATTTTGGTTGAGGTACAAGTTGGGTACATGGTTGAGACAAGTAGTTGATGAGTTGGCACATACATGAGTTGTATAGTTGATGATTTTGGTACATATTGATGAGTCATAGTTGATGAGTAGTTGACACACAATTCGTACATACTTGGTACATGTTTGGTTTCACTTTTTTATGGTACAGGTTGATTATAGATTGTTTGGTATAGATTGGTGCATGGTTGATGCACTTGTTTATGGTATAGGTTGGTGCATGGTTGATGTACTTGTTTATGGTACAGGTTGATGCATGGTTGATTCATGGTTTAGGTTTATTGGTACAGGTTTACAGCGGTATATCTCACAGTGATAATGTGACAGTGGTTCCATCATTCTACTTCTACTTCAGTGGAAAATCTTAGTTTACACCTTCTTGTCACATGCAATTTGGCATTGTCACGTATCCAACCTAAAGGGTATGGTTTAGGATGAGGAGTAGTTTCCAACTCTATTTTATTGACAACGTCTTCATACATAAGGTTTGCTTGGGATACCGTATCAAAAAGAGTATCTATCTTGGTATGTTTTGAAATTAACCTTATGTGGAAAAGCTCTATCCTTTATTTTTCATGTTGAGTTTCATTGATGGTAGAATTTGAAGAGCTAGTGTTTGCAATAGAATTCTTACCTTGTAAACCCATGGCTGTGATTTTTGTTTCATCTTCCAAATCAGATCCTAAATCTTGTTGTACAGTTGCAACAATGTTTGGTTTCTCTTTGTTGTTGAACATTTTGGGTCTCTTTTCAGGATGAATTTTCCAACAATGGTCTTCATCATGGCCATCCTTTGAACAATTTTTACATGAGAGTTTCTCTCTCTCTTTCTTGATTGAAGCATTTTTCTTTCCATTTCCTTCAAACTTCTTTTTTCCCTTGTCTCCATTAAAAGACTTCTTGCATCCCTCTTGAGGTTCATTCCTTCCTCTTTCCTCTAAATGAGTAGCTTGGACACATACTTCATCTATATTTGAAGGTTTAAACATAAGTATGGTATGCCTCAAGTAGCTATACAAACCTCCTATGTACTTGAGCAAAGTATCTTGTGAAGACAAATCTACAACCAAAACCAAACCTCTTCTCCTAAATTCTTGAGTGAAACTTTGCACATCTTGCCCTTTAGCTTGCCTAAAGTGTTTACAATCCATAATAGTTTTCTGCATGTATGCTAATGGATAAAATTGCCTATTAATTGCAACAATAAAATCATTCCAAGAGGATAAAACTTTACCATGTTTCTTCATGTCCTCTTGAGTTTTGGCTTCCCACCAAATGAGTGTTGCATTGTCCAATCTTAAAGAAGCAAGATGATTCTTAGTTTCATCATACGTGACTCTTTGTATCCTACAATACACTTCAATCTAACGAATCGAGTTATCTAATTTCTCAGCATTTACCTATGCATTGTACATAGGAAATTCAAACTTAATATCAAGCTTAAACAAAGGAGTTTGTAAGGGAGTTTTACCATGTCCTTTTGGAGAATTTGGAGGTGGTTGTGAAATGGTGGAAGAGGTGGATGATGGAGGTGAAGGAGGTGGAGAATCACTACTCCCTCCATTTCCCTTTGGAGTTTTATCACCACTGTCTCCATTTTCCTTTGGAGGGTTGGAGCTTTCACCTTGCAATCTTGCATTCCTTTCATCAAATATCACTTTCACCATTTCATCCATATCAAAGAAATATTTCTTGAAGGTTTCCTCTTCTGAAGGAATACTTCCATGGTTTTCCTCATGAGCCATAGTTGGTGAATATCTCCTTGAAACTTGAGGTGATTTTATAGTTCTCCTTCTTGACAGTTGAGAACTTGGCTCTACAAGTTGACCTTCTCCTCTTGTGAGCTTCAACGTTGTAAGCATCGGAAAAACAAAAACAAATTGAAAACAATCAAGCCTTCAAAAACCAAAGCTTTTATACCAATTTATCTAAAAATGGAATGAATATGTCTCCAATAGATCTTGAAAATGAAGAAGACTTATCTCTTTAAATTGAAAGTGTAAAATGGCATGTTTTTGGGTAATTAGATCAAGTTACTAACACATAAATTTAGTGAGTTTTAGTTAAACAAGAGCATCATATCAGACTGATAAAAACCATCAATAATGAATGCATAACATAACAAATGATAAACCAGTTCACCCCTCTCTTGGGATACATCTCCTGGTCCAACTTCCCTTGGATCATTTTAATTCTTCTTAAAAAGTTCTCTTATATTGCTCCGAATACAAAATGGATGTTTTCAATGGCTTTAGAATGTCCAAAAACCCCTAGTTGGGCTTTTTCGGCACCTGGTTTGGCCAAAAAATGAAGAAGTTATGCCTCCTTGAAGTTTTCCCCTTCAAGCTTGTTGTACCTGCTCGCCAAAACACACTTGTGACAGACTAACTCAGCCTCTATGTGTTTTTCGCTCCAAAACCCAGCACCCGCCATGGATTCTGCAAACTGGGCAAAATTGTAGGATCGTTTTCACTAGCCCCCAAACCTCAGCAGAGAAATCGGTCGTATGGCCCCATGTAAATACTTTTAAGGTAGGAATTCCAATACCTTAAGGGAATCCTATTATTTTCTTTAGTATAGTGGTTTAGAATTTCTCTCTAGAACTTCTTAGGATCCAGCTTATATAGTTGTGAAAGTTTCTCTTACCTTTTATTGATATAGTACCTTTTTTTTCCTTTTAATTAGGGCTTTGTACGTATTGATCTTATTTAGTTTTAAGGACTCATTAGAAGCATATCTAATGGATTTCCTAGAAATTTTACATTCTTTATCATACCAAGGGTTGGTCATTCTATTATTCTTTTTATAGGACACCTCGAAAGAGAAATTGTTAATAGAAGTGGAAAGGGTAGTTGTAAAATTATGATAGAGTTCTTCAATGTTGTTGTTGGTTTTAACTACTTATTCTCTGGTTTCCATATGAGTTATTGACCCAGGGTTCATGTCTTTCAAGTTTCCAACGAATCCTCTAAAACTATTGGCCCTTCTAGTAATCCAAAAGGCAACACAGTACACGGAATGCACTGTGCAGTCTCACCTGAGATAGCTTTAAATGGGTGGTTGTAAGGCTGATGTGTTTACAGCCTAGGATTGAGTATGAGATAGGGGTTCATTATTCAGAGCCTTGTACTACAAATCAAGATTGTGATCTACTATTATTCACGGGTGCGTATCTATCTTTCACAGTTTATTCCCCGAACAACACAATCATATTCCATAACAATGTGTTAACTCATTCATTAAGCATAGCAATTAATTGATGAAAGAAAACAAAGATATACATGTATTCATCACATTACTTAGATATTACCGTGGTTCACCCCCTCCTAGGCTACCTCCACAAAAAATTGGCTCTTGGCTCTTTTATTATGGTGGTTCTGCATCTCTAGTGTCATGCACTTACAATTCTCCTCAGACTGGTAAGATTTGTATGAGGCAAACTAGATCACACCAGGCTCCATAGCCTGTGACCTAATCCTCAAATATTCCTTCTCTCCTCTGTTCTTAGCTCAACAACTTACAAAAATGGTTCATAATAGTATTACATAATGCATCAACTCATACATACTGTGACGGAATATTACCCAAACCGAATTAACACAAAATCCAACCTTTCACAACAAAAACTGGAACTCCCTATTATACCTACGTATCTGTATTTATATTTATCGGGCTCTTCAATCATTTAAAATGTATTACAAGAAAACCCTAACCCTATCGTCGTTAGGTCTTCATCCCATGCGCGTGTGTTGTTCTTCCTTCCATCTATCACTTCCCTTGTGCATGCTTTCTTGCATGCGCATGTGTTGTTCTTTCTCCAGTTGTTACCTCTATTTGAGCTTGACGCTCTTGTTTCTGTGTTTATGTAGTGATAAGTTCTTCCTACATCTTCTTCATCTCTTGCATCCCTTTGACTCATTCTGGGATTGGTATAGTATTCTTCCTTTGTTTTAGTTCTTGGATCGTTGCATTGATCCTTTCCTCTGCCTTGTCCCAGCATTGGACTTGTGGATCCTCCTCCAACCTTGTCCAAAGTTGTGTCACTTGTCGAACAAGTCAGTTGTTGTGCTAACCTGTTGCTCTATCTCCTACATCTGCATTGTTGCTTCATGTTTCCTTTACTCCCTAACTGTTGGTGGAGTGGTTGGTGTGATATTTTCTTGGAGATTCTCGATCTCCTTCTGATACGGATCAATTTCCTATGCAATCTGGTTGATCTTTTCTTCTACCGAGAGTTCATTTCCTTGCGCGATGCTTGGGAGTTTCTCAAAAATTCCTCCCTCTTCATTCAAGTTCTTCCCTGTGTTCTTTTTCCTCCTACATTTTGAACTTGACCTACTCACAAACTTTTTCTAGCACCTCCCGCTTCTTTTTTGCTTGTTCTATCTCGACTAAGTTTTTATGTGCACGAGACTATACCTCGTGGTCGACACAAACCTGCAATTTGTGTGGTACTCTTGATGGCATATGTGTTGAGACCAATTGGATGTGATCTAAATCCTTCAAGGGTTTTTGCCTCACAATTTCATCCATACACAGCATGCTAGGTTTGATGTAGACCGTTGTGTTTGCGTGTGGAATTGAGTGGACTGGGTCTCATTCTTCTACCTCCACTCTTTCTTTGGTCTGTATTGTTGATGCCTCTATGCCTATGTTGTTGCTTGTTATCTAGACTTCCCCTAATTTCTTGAGGAACTGTCCCATTTCTACCAGCTCTTTTTGTAGTTTATCCCTATGATGTGTTGCATGGTTGAAGTCTTCTGCTAGGCAATCCTAGACCATTCTGGTGATCATTTCCCCATCATCCTCTATGATCGTATAGTCCGGCGATGCTCGTTGCACCTTTGATTTCTTGTGTGCGCCTTCTGCCTGCGTGGCTGGTCTCTTATTTCCCCTTGGTTCCTGTGTGATGGGATTCGAGGTGGTCTCCTGCGCTCCCTCAGCTCGTTTCTGTTGTCCGTTGGTCGGTTGTGTAGTCTCTTTGTTCCCCTTCTAGCTCCCTGTCTTATTTGACCCTTCTTCTGCCTGATTTGACTTGCCTTGGCCCGTCCTTGGTTTCTTGGGCACTTGGATTTCTAGAGGCTGCATTTCCGCCTGCGCTGCCTCTCCTTCTGTTGTTCTTTCTGGTACTTCCCGGTTAATGGCTGGGATCCTCCATTCATCAGGACATTCACTGATGACCATGTCAATATCACCTTCTGCGATGCAGTAGCGCATCTGTAGCCACTATTTATCTAGATCCGGCCTTGGTTGTATCCACATGGTTTGTCTTGTGGCCCGAAAATTGGCGATGTCTGCATATCGCCCGACAGCCTCTGGTGTTATTCTCCATGATCGGTTGATAGATTCATGTATGTCCCATAGGTATGCTTTGAATATGATTGCATTCTCCCTCTTGTGCCTGGCCTATGTTCTGAATCTCAGTAATAGGTATCTCGCTACCGTTGGCTGCGGTCTAGTACAAAAAATTACATACCCCGGTTCTCTCCATCCCATGAAGGCTATTAGGATAATCAACCATGAGTAATGGAACTCTATACCTAGGTCCTACACATCCTTCCAATCCTCTTAGAATAAATTCAATAGATAGGGTGCCCAACTCATTGAGGTGCCTTCTGCACACTGAGCTGCAACTCCAATGACTCCAGTCGGTACTTCCTCTTTGTGACATTTTCTTAGCAATTTGCAGGCTAAGATATTCGCGCCCAATTGTGTGGTTGTGTTGTTTATCCGTTTGATTATGATGCCTCTCATTCCCCTGGCGGTGCCATATTTCTTCTTCATTTCTTCTGTCAATGCTTTCTCCTTGGATTTGTCATCTAGAATCAATGCGGGATCCATACCCAGGATTGGTAATCCTGTTATTTGCACAATAAGCTCAATAGTTATGGGGACGGGTTTGTCCAGCCATATATCCCCTCCATGTGTGACTACTAACAGTTGCTTGATGCATGTCATTGCATATTGGCCTCTTCCAAAATGTCGTAGCTTTAGCAAACCTAAGATTCTTGTTTTCTCCAGCTCAGCTGCCCACTGGTGTGGTTGGTTGATCGTTTCTCCAAGTGGGGTTATGCCTATGGTCTGTATAAAGACCTTCTACGCAATTTTTGGGAACTTGGTTTCATCTTATATGTGATATGAATATTTGAGCTTCCCGACATGACCCAGTAGCTCCAGTTCTACCTGTACTCCAGCTGGTATGTGTGGTAAAACAATTTTTGCTATAGGTTTCTTGTGGGGTGAGGTCGGTATCTAAACTTTGTCTTCCTGCTGTGGTGGTTGGTTCAAAGTTCCAGCAACTTCCAGTTGTTCCCCCATCAGTCGTTCTATCCAAGCCGAGGTATGTGCAGTGATATCCTCTGCTGGTTGACCTGAGATGGTCATTTGTGACTCGTCTGGTTGCATTGTTTCTTCCAGATTCTTTGTCGTTTCGTTAACTTCCACGGATTATTCGGTGCTTTCAGGTTGCACTTCCTGTTGGGTTTCTATTTTCTCATTCTAAGGCTCCTGCGTCGTTGTTGGCGTATCCTCTTTCATGGCCTCTGCTTGTGGTTGTTGAGTTTCTTCCGAAATCGGTGTAGATTTCACTGGTATTGTCTCTGGGGATGGGATTTCGTCGATGTCGACGATCTTCGACTGTTGTTGTTCATTTTCTTCCAGCAGTCCTCGTGACCTAGTTTGAACCCTGGGCGGTCTAGCTATCTGGCCTACTTCTGCTAGCTTATGTGGGGCCATAGTGGTGATTGTCGAACTTTTACTGAGTTTGAATAACTTCGATGAGCTCTGTGGTCTTGCTCTGTTCATTCTGGTTGTTATTACTCTCTCTCTGTGATCCTTTCGTGAATAGACTATCTACTCTCGTGCTCGCGTATTGTATAGGCTTGCCATGAAGCTTGTCAAGGATGCTTCCTCTATTATGCATTTAATGCACCATAATTATGGGTTCAATGCATCTGTTATGGTTTCATACTTTCCATTACGCTTGCTTTTCCATCTCCATCTGGCATGTTTAATGTGGTGTCCCATCGATCCTTGTTGTGCTTTAATTCCTCCTAGTGTTGTCCTGTCATACTACTTTTGTCGACTTTCCTTTTTCCTGCTTGTTTCCATTTGTATATGACCATTTTCCTTGCCTTTGCTAAATTCATGTTTCGAACATCATGTGGCCTTTCTATATCTGGTGTGCTACGCTCTTTTTAGTCTTGTTTCATTTTTTCTCTCTTTTTGATGATTTTATTTATTTATTTATTTTTATTTTTACAATGCGGTGGGTGGTCAACTGTCCTTGTACAGCTTCAGTCGGCTCCCATTGATCATTCCTCTAAGTTTTGCGACTACTAAATCTCTTAACTGTACAACTCCTCCATCTATGACATCTTTTACTTCGTATGGCCCTAACCAATGCATTCTAAGCTTTTCCAGGTGATGAAATGATTTGTTGTCGTAGAGAAATACTATATCTCCTTCCTTGAACGTTTTCTTCTTGATGTGTCGATCATGTCAAGCTTTTTCTCTTGATTTCTTCACTTGTTGATGGAATCTTGCTAATATTCAGTCTTCCTCCATTTATAATAATTGATTCAGTCATTCCTGTACTGTGCCTCGTTCTGTCATTTGTGTGATAGTTGTTATGCGTAAGCTGGGTACTAAAAATTGTAATGGCACTATTGCTTCTTGGCCATAAACTAGTTTGAATGGTGTGTGCCCTGACAAATTTTTGCATGTAATCCTATACGCCCATAATACTGTTGATACTCTGAGGTCCCAGTCGTCTCTGTTGACGTTATAGACCTTTGTTAGTGCGTTCTCTAGGATCTTTTTGAAGGCTTGCACTGTGCCATTTTCCTGTGGATGATACGGTGTGCTCTTCTGATGATGAACTTCAAACTCTTCAGTCATTGCTCGGATGATGTTGTTTATGAAGTGTGTGCCTTGGTCACTCATCAAAACTCTTGGGCACCCAAATCTCATTATTACTTGTTCAAACAAAAAGTGTGTTGTTGTCTCGACACTACAATCTTTTACTGGTGCGGCTTCTTCCCATCTTGTTAGATATTTCGTTGTGGTGATAATGTATCTTGCCCCTGTTCTTTTGGGTGCTAGGTTAATTGGTCCCACAAATTCGATTACCCATTTTTCAAATGCATGTAGTGTTACTTGTGGTCGTAGTGGCATCTCATCTCTTCTATTGGGTTTGTCTACCCTTTGACAGACTTCACATCTTTGACCGTACTCCTTCGAGTCTCTGTGAATCATTGGCCACCATAGTCCTGCACATAATACCTTCAGCGTGGTATATTTACCTACATGGTTCCCTCCTGCTATTCCCTCGTGGACTTCTGCTAAAATTATTGGTCTTTCATTCTCTAACACGTATCTTCACAAAATGTTATCTGCACCCATTTTGTATAGATGCTCTGTAATCAATTGATAGTCGGTCACGCAGACTACCAGATTCTTCTGCTGTGTGGTGGTATATTCTTGTGGTGCAGTACCTGTGCTCAAGTACTGGAAGATATTTGTGAAGTAATCATCAAAAATATGTACTGAGAATAACTATGCATCTGGAAAGTTGTCTTCTAAGTTTGTAGGTTCTTCTCCATTTGTGACCCTTGATAGGTGGTCAGGTCTTGCATTCAGTTTTCCTGGTTTAACTATTACTTCAAAGTCAAATTCTTGAATAGAAATAACCATCGACAGATTCTCCCCCCCAATAATGGCTTGTTGACTAGGTATTTCAGGTCTGCATGGTCTGTGAACATCTTAAAGTTTTTTCCCAATGATTAATGCCTGAACTTCTGCAGTGCATAAACCATGGCTAGGCCTTCTCTTTCTGTTGTGTTATAATTATATTATGAGTCTGATAACTTTCTACTTGCAAACGCTATCGGGTGGTCCAAGTGTCCCACTCTTGGTTGTGCTAAGATAGCTCCAAGTGTTATTGTTGATGCATCTACATGCACATGGAATGTCTTTTCCCAGTCTGGAAATACTAATATCGGTGTAGTGACCATTTTTTCCTTCAAGGTATCCAAACCATGTTAACATTCATCGTTCCACTGAAACTTTGTATCCTTCCATAACATCTTTTCCATTGGTGTTGTAATTTGTGCATAGCCTTTGATGAATTTCCTGTAGTATCTAATGTGTCCTAACGCTGCTCTTAGCTGGGGGACTATTTTTGGTGCTGGAAAGTTAACAATGACTGCAATCTTTGTCAGGTCTACTAACAAGCCTTGGTTTCATACTATATGGCCCAATAGTATCCCAAATGGTGTTCCAAATATGCATTTCTTGATATTCAGTGATTTCTGGCACTTTTTGCATCGTTCTAACATTAGTCGTAAAACTTCCACATGGTTTTTCAACAGGCTATATACTGTCCAATCGTCTAGGTATACTTCAAGAAATTGATGGATGAACTCCTTAAATGATGCAATGAACACTCTAGAGAATATTGTGGGTGCATTCTTCAGCCCAAACAGCATGACTGTGTACTGATAATATATCCCCATTCCGTCATGAACCTGGTATTGTGTATGTCCTCCTGTGTTATCTTAATCTGATGGTAGCTTGAGAATCCATCAATGAATGAGTAAGCTTCATGTCCCCCCACATTTTCTAACACTTCATCCGTGAATGTAGGGAATGGGTCATGTAGGCATGCATCATTCAACTTCCTCAAGTCGACGCATATCCTAATCCCTCTTCCTTGTTTCTTGTCCTGTACTACCATCGAGCTTATCCATTCTGACTCCTCAATTGGTTCGATGATGTCGGCTTCGAGCATCCTGTTGATATCATCTTTAAATTTCTTTTTATATATGGGGTTCAGTCTGTAGGGTCGTTGTCTAATAGGTCTCGCTTCAGGTCTGAGTGGTATCTTCATCTCTCCCAATTCTCCAACTATACCCTTCATCTTTGTAAATGTTGTGGGAAAAGGTCACTATATTCTCGCAGCAACTCTGTGATGCTTTCTACTATCTGATCATCCCAGTAGTCTCCAATGTTGGCCATTTTGGGTTGCTCAGTTGTCCTGATGTTAACTTTATTTACCTTTATTGGCGTGGAAATGACTTCTGATTCTATGGGTGGTCCTTCCACATCTCTTTCTCCTTCTACTTATTTGATCTGAATATCGCGCAGATCATCTTCATCTGGTGTTTCTTCCTGTACATGGTAACATAACAACAGTTCCTTAACTATTTGTTTATTTCGTTGTTGTTCTTCTATGATAAGTTCTATTTCCAGTTCTTCAATGAATATGACTCCTCTGATCCATTTCAGGGTTGTGTCTATGTTGAGGTTCTCATGCTCGAATGAGAAAGTGACGGTAAAGTTTTGTTGCAATGTCGTCCATGTTGTAGTTCCTTTGTGCAATTCCGAGTCTATATACCAGTTCTCTGGTATGCCCTCTAAAGTATGTATGAAGTGATGAGGCCATTCCTCTGGTAGTGTCATTTTCCACAGTGTTTTACAATCCTCCACGTGTTCCACTGGTGTCCCTTTTCCTTCATATTTCTATTGTTTGTTGTTTTTTTGTTCTGCGTCGAACCTTATACGTAGTAATCTCTTACATTGATACCAGTTTGTGATGTTTTCTTTGTGTGTGCCCCACCATCTTGCGGGTGTGGCCTTGAGTGCTAAGTCAAGTGCTAATAGTCTCTGATTCTCTAATACTTTGTCTTCATATCGTGTCAAGAATTTTTCCAAATCGTTTAGTCCATGGAAACTGGGTGGTTCTCTGATTTTTGTGCCGACCCACCTTACTGCACGGTCTATTCTTACCCATCTTCTCGTGGATACTTTGTGTAGTCTCTGCTGCCAGTTTTCCAACCCAGTGTCTAAGTTTGTTGCGCATGAAGTAATGCTCCACCAACTGAGTACCCCATCTGCAGTTGGGTTTACGTAATCCTCATCGCGTGCAGTTGTTTTGTACAACTGGTCGATTTCCTCCAAGTCCAGGCAAGTGGGTTCTACGAACCTCTTCCCTTCTGATGGATCTAGTGGTGCTATGACCCTGTATCTTCTGGATTCAAATGTCATTTTCCGGGTTTTCAAATTGATTATGGCACGGTTGTCAAATGCCCAATCCAGACCAAGAAATGTCTAGTAATATGTTGTGTTGTCGACTATTTCAATGACTTCGAAGTTTGCTTTAGTGCGCACACCATCAAGATCTATTGTCACTCCTTTCAGTCTACCTATTGGTAGGACCCTATGCTAATTTGCTAGTTTCAATTGGACATTTGAGTATCCCAGTGTTGCCTCTCCCATGCATTTCCATGTTTTATAATACATTCACTTTAGATCCTAGATCTAGTATGATGTCTCGCATGTTGAAATCCCCAATGTTAGAATTCAGTTGAAATTCCCTACTTGTTCTTCTTCTTGTGTGTAGGTGGTTAACGTTTTTTGGTTCTGGATTTTCGTCCATCTCACTGCTACATTTCTCTAGTATGTTTTGCAATATTTTCACAGATGAAGGATCACTTAATATTTTTATGCATGATTGCAAAAATCCTTTAATTGTACTTACTTGTCCCTTGGGCTGCAATCTGTTGGTATGGTCTAGCGACGGCGACATCTCATATTCTGGGGCTTCCTTGCTTTGTTGTGCATTCGACGCTATGTCCTCCTTCTAAAATTCTTGTCGAAATTCTTTAAAGGTCTCCTTTTCCTTTTGCGCATCAAACTGCTTCTTGGGGTCAGTGTTCTTCTTTACCCATTGGTTCGGCGCTGGTTCCTGTCGAACTACGTCATTTCCTGTTTTTGTTCCTCCACGAGTGACTATATTGATGTTTCGTCTGTCATCCCTTGCTTCAACTGAAATCCACTAAACATTCTAATTGTTTTGGTTCCTCTTTTCTTGAATCTTTACTAGTAGTGTTAGACATTCCTTTGTATCATGGTCTGATGCACAACAATACATACAAGTTGCTGGTGGAAGTGGACATTCCTGTGCATAATGTCTTGGTTGCTGACAATTGTGACATGTGACTGGTCCTCTACCGCATCCAAAACCTCCTCTGACTCATCCTCCTCCTATGTAGCCTGCTCTATCACCTCTCGGCGCGTTATACTATGGTTCCTGATTGTAATGTGCGATATTGTACTGGGGTTGTGTCAGGTTGTACTATGATTGTTCGTTATTGTATGGTCGTTGCGCAGTGTTATATTTGTTGTTGTGCAGTGCTATATGGAGTTGGGGCTCAATTGAACTGTGGCATTTCTTGCCCAATCATTTCGGCCTGTACCCTATATGCATCTGATGTTCTTTCCTGCATCAGTTCCATATTTCTGCAATCTTTATCATCACGGCCCACTAACTTGCAAAAGGTGTAGTATGAACTCTTTGGAACTGTCTGGTATTTCTACATCATCGTGTAGTGGTAATGGTCGTGACCCGGTTTCTTACATATTTTGCACCATAATCCTCCCTGCGGTAGCGGATTTGGCATCCCTATTTCCATATACTGTGCAAATGTTGGGCATTTGTTCTTGTGGTGTCCTTCTGTCCTGCATGTGGTGCACCAAACGACTTCTCGTTTGCCCTTGTTCTTATTCTAGTTCAGTTGAAATGTTAGATTCTTCAAATCCTCCTTCAGTTCTTTGATAGATGGGTCTGTCTGTTGGTACTGGTTCTCTTTTAGTTTCAAGGCTGCATGTAGGGCCTCTACCTACGTCTAAAACTTATGTTGTCATAAGGGATATTTTAAGTGTGGGAGAAGTGAGTTGACAAACAGGTTTCGATGATGCATCTCGGTCATACAGTATTTTAGTTTTCCTTTTAGTCGCTTGAATCTCTGGTCAATCTCCCATACAGACTCTCCTAGTTTCCGTCTTATCTCGATCATCTCGTTCATGTACTGATCCTC
This sequence comes from Picea engelmannii, assembly GCA_009831015.1. NCBI lineage: Eukaryota > Viridiplantae > Streptophyta > Pinopsida > Pinales > Pinaceae > Picea > Picea engelmannii. Next base: position 415,245 of record ML788280.1, on the reverse strand, counting down.
TGAGATTGGCTTATGGAATTCATTAATAAGTAGCTTCTTAATGTCTGCTAGTGTCCTTGTCATCCCAGGTGCATTGTTAGTGTCTAGACTCATGTACCAGTCTAGTGTGCAATCTCTCATTGTAACCGCTAGTTGCGCCAGTTTGGTATCTTCGTCAATGATCTGTTTTGCTTCCCAGATCTTTGCACAAATGAACAAATGCTTCTCAGGGTCTTCTGCTACTTCTCCTCAAAATTCTAGTAATCTGATAGTGGGATCTTGTCCTGCTATTCTGAATACTGAACTACTACCTCCTCCACGTGGTGTAGATACTTGACTAATGTTGCCTGAACTGGCTCCTTCAGTTGTTTCTCCTTGTGTAGATGTGCTTCTTACTGTTGGACTTCCTCCAAACTTCGGTTGTTTAAACGATGGTGTTCTCTTTGGTGTATTAGTCGCACATGGGTTTATGGGTTCCACACTGACATTAATATGGATAGGATTGTTGCCTTCTCCTCCCATTCTTGGACCTCTCATATTTCTCTCATATGTTGCGCACAGAATTTCCTCAATCTACTCCACAGCCCGGAGATCCTCTACCACTTCCTCATCTCTCGCCAAGCCCTCCCTCGCGGCTACAACTCTCTTCTTGGTATTCACCTTATATTGGTAGGGTACTCCTCTATGCATATTTCATGTTGACGCCAAGATCCACTTGGTCTAGTCGTCGTCCATCATGATTGGGTCCAAGGGTTCCTCCTCCTTCTTGCCTTTATCCTTACCTCCTTCCATTTATCCTCTCTCTGTCAGTGTTTCCCCCCTTTCCCCCATGCACGCAGGGAAGTTTAGTTGTTTCATTCCATTGTCATTACACCTTTATTATATAGTAGTATCTTAATAGAAGTATACAGTGATTGAATGTACCTTCCTCGGGGTCCACATAGAAATTATTGCTCTGTTGCGCTGTATGACTTCATTGTGTCAACTACAAACTTTGTGATGAAGCCTACCACAATATTGTCAAGCCAAAAGTCTATTGCGCAGATGAATTTGTTGTTCACCTGTTGTAACTGTTCAATCTGTACTAGGGTCCAATATAGTTGTCGAATCTGGTTCGTCGCGTGGTTATCCTTCAACCTTAGTATCCACTCCTGTAGTAGATGCGGAAAATCATAGAAAAAGACTTCATGTAAATAAGCAAATACGTATTTATCAAGATATTCATGAGGTGTGATTCTAGGGTTTCTATTGTATTTCTGTGCAAACTCTATCTCTTTGGTTCTCAACCAGCCTTCAATTTTTGCTTTCGTGGGGTTCCAAGGTCTCAACATTCCCTTCTAGTGGCTCACTGCTCTCTTCTTTTCTTCATTCTCTTCTTGCTCAGTCTATCTCACCTACTCATTCCTCTCTCGTTCCTACCAACACGACAACAGAATCATTTGTTGGTTTTAACTACTTATTCTCTAGTTTCCATCTGAGTTATTGACCCAGGGTTCATGTCTTTCGGGTTTCCAACAAAGCCTCTAAAACTATCGACCCTTCTAGTAAACCAAAAGGCAACACAGTACATAGAATGCACTGTGCAATCTCACCCGAGATAGATTTAAATGGGTGGTTGTAAGACTCAGTCGTTTACATCCTAGGATTGAGTATGAGATAGGGGTTTATTATTCAGAGCCATGTACTACGAATCGAGATTGTGATCTACTATTATTCACGGGTGTGTATCTATCTTTCACAGTTTATTCCCAAACAACACAATCGTATTCCATAACAATGTGTTAACTCATTCATTAAGCATAGAAATTAACTACTGAAAGAAAACAAAGATATACATGCATTCATCACATTACACATGTATTACCGCAGTTCACCCCCTCCTGGGCTACGTCCACAAAGATTTGGCTCTTGGCTCTTTTATTATGGTGGTTATGCATCTCCAGCGTCGCGCGCTTACAATTCTCTTCAGACTGGTAAGATTTGTATGAGGCGAACTAGATCGCACCAGGCTCCACAGCCTGCGATCTAATCCTCGGATCTTCCTTCTCTCCTCTGTTCTTAGCTCAACAAATTACAAAAATGGTTCATAACAATATTACATAACGCATCAACTCGTACATATTGTGATGGAATATTACCCAAACCGAATTAACACAAAAGCCAACCTTTCACAACAAAAACTGGAACTCCCTATTATACCTACATATCTATATTTATATCGATCGGTCTCTTCAGTCATTTACAATGTATTACAAGAAAACCCTAACCCTACCGTCATTAGGTCTTCCTCCCATGTGCATGTGTTGTTCTTCCTTCCAGCTGTCGCTTCCCTTCCCTTGTGCACGCTTTCTTGCATGCGCGCATGTTGTTCTTTCTCCAGTTGTTACCTCGGTTTCTGCACGCTTTCTTTCCCCATGATCCTCCTTCTTTCCACTTTGTCCTGGTGCCAACAGTTGTCCTTATAAATTAAGAGATTTAATTTACTATTTAAATCCTTTAAGAAAATGTCAACTTTTCTTTTGTCAAAGTGCAAATTCCTTTGATTATCAGAATTCTCTTCAATGGCGCTCCTATGCATGGACAAATTTAGAGTTAGGGTTAAAGGTTTATGATTAGAGTCAGGCTCATGGTCATTTAAAAGGTCAGAAGTTGTTATTTGGTTAGAAACGGGGATATCAGATATCGCATAATCTACAACACTACTACCTAGCCCATGAATACAAGACATCTGGTTGAAGTTTGGCCACTTCATTACTCCATTGCAAATTATTAGTTCTTGAGAGTTGTAGAGCTTGAGCAACTGAGTACCAAACAAATTCTCAATTAGGTCTTCAGAGCTTCTTTTGTAGCTATTAGATAAAACAAGGTCATCATCTAGCCATAAAGGATTATGGTTGGAGTCATTACTTAAAAGAGTAGCATGTTTAGTTGTAATCCTAGCATTAAAGTCTACTACCAGGAGGGTATTACCTTCATTTTTCAAACTATAAATATCTTGTTCTAAATTACTATAGGGACAATTGTTATCTAGATTTTTTTTCTTAAAAAAAATAGAATTAGTAGGTGCAAAATAGCAAATTGTTATATACATCTTCTTAGCATTGGTGTCTGAAATTCATATCCAAATGTATTGATTGAGAGGGTCAATCTTATAAAGTTGAATGTGAGGAGAAATGTTATTTCTAATATAACAAGTTATGCCTCATATCCCTCTACGGTGGGATTTTTTGTTCCATGCTGACCACAAGACAAATCCTTCTATATTAGGGACCTTAGACTCCTCATGCTCCCAAGTTTCAACTAGACAGATAATATCAATGTCACTCGGGATCCAACTTATAATAGGACCTTTGTGCCATGGAAAGCCACAACAATTCCAAAAAATGATCCTGAGTGTCCCAAATTCCTATTTGTTACTATCCTTCTTGTCTCTATCCCTAACAATAGCTTTTCGATTTCTAATTATTGCCCATTTTCCTTCTTTCTTGCCTTCTTTTACCTTTTGAACTTCCTTCCCTAATTCGGCTTGGTCTTCGGGAATGGGATCTTCATTTATAAATATTCATGACCCTTTTAAGCTCGGATACTAAGTATGCTATATTTATGGTCATTACAACTTACTTTGACACAGATCAACCTATCTCTGTGATCAATTATTTTTCCTAGACTCTTTGCTTCTATGAGGTAAGTTGTATCAATTTGTGACTTATTATTTAATACTTCGTTTACTATTGCTAGTGTATCCTCCTCTTGTTGTTCTTTTATAGAAAAAATTATGAGGTTCAAGACAATTTTTTGTTACGCTCGTGATTCAGTTCAATTAGCTTATTCATTTCCTCTTTGATGGGTTTGATATCCTATTTGTTTTCCGTATTACTAAGGGTCAAATTGTTGGTTAGTTTTTCTTCTAGCTCTTTAATCATATCTCTCAAGTTGTGATTTTCTTCAACCCCTCCTTCTTGGGTTGATTGTTTATGTTTTTCCATTTCTTGAATCATATCCTTCATTGTCTACAATTCACTCTTGAACCCTAAGAATCTATCCTCTATTTGAGTTTGAATGATATTTTTTTATTTTTTTTTATCAATCATTGCCTCTAGCTCTATTTGGAGTTTTACATCTCTTTCTTCACTCTTTTTTTTCTAATGTTTCTAACTCTATTTGGATTTTGGCATCTCTCTTCTCTCTTTTTTTCTATTGATTCCATATAATCGTAAAGGATCTCTAGGGTCATTTTGGGGGGCCTCCCCCTCTTAGGTTGAGTTTTTGGAATAGGTGGTGGAGTGCTCATATTGAAAAGAAGAGGGAAAAAAAATGTAACAATGATTATTTTGGATTGACTTTATCTCTCAAATCAACTTTTATTTATGAAACTTAAAATAAAAAATAAATAAAATATATTTAAATCTCTTTGAGTTAATAGATTATAAATATATTTTAAATTAAAATTGAATCAAAGTAAAAAGTGACTCACCTCATTTCACATGTCCAATTGCTCAACCGCTTGAAGAAGCCAAAAATAATTTCTTAAATATATATAATGTTAGAAATAAAATATCTCCTTCAAAACTACAAAGATATAATTTCAAAACGGGAGAGAAGTATTATTCATAAATTTAAATAATTCATAACTAATAACTAATTTATCATAAATTAAAATAATTCATTTAACATTTATTATAATTTCTCATAAATTTAAATAATTCATTAATCACTTATTACATGGAAAATGGTTAAAACATATAAAATATGAAAATCATATGATACAATAATAAATGGATTATTCAAATTTTAAGAATGTTATCGCATAATTAATAACATTTATAAAAAATATATTATAGTATAAGTTAAATATTTTTTACTTAAATATATATTTTGGGAAAATTTATTAGATATTTTCTCTCATTTTAAGGAAACCAGATTCATTAAGAATTTAGCATGTTATTTGCTAGAATTAATCCTAGGCAAAGAGAGTAACACCCCTTCTCAAAACCCTAAATAGATCCAATTCACATTAAGTTAAATATTTTATATAATTAATCACAAAAATTAGTTATAACTTATAAAATATCCCATATATAAGTTTATTTCAAAGTTTACAATTTTATTCCCCGGGATGGGGTGATAGTGCGGTCTACGCGGCATTCAATGGAGGCGGGCGGCGGGCTACAGGACACGGGGGCACGTGAAGAGCTCGTGCCTCCCCCCCTATGTTTAATTGAACCATAAACTCGCTGCGGATGGGCTTTAATGCGCACATTAATGCAGACTCCCCTCCGTTTTGGCTTCATAGCAGGCAGATGATCACAATGTGGGTTAGTTGTTATAGTTGGCCTCCCGCGGAGCTTTCTCTGCAGTGGCAATGGCGTGACCCGACCTGGATTGAGCTCGGTCCCATCTACTCCTTGCCCATTCGTTCCCGCAGCGTGCACCGTATAACCTCCACTTGCAGCTTATGTTGGACCATGACGCGCCCACGAGGGAGGCCAAAGTGGGGCTCGCCCTGGAAGCCTCAGCGTCCTTCCATCTCCCACTCTGACTCGACCTCCTTGAGCTCCTCCCCTCGTAGTCAGTCTGGACAAATTTCAATTGCTTCTCACAGCATGGTGAATGCGCAACTCAATTTTGGGGAACTGGTGCCCAGAACTGCCCAACGATGCCTTCGCGACCCTCCAGTGTTTCCTTCTGTCCCTATGCTCGAACCTCAACAGACCTCTCGAGGGGTTGGGCCTCTTCCCCGTGACTCTTTCACTACTGCGCAGCTTTGGGATAGCTTGGCGGCACTCTACGACCTGGTCTTTGGTATCCGCCAGGGAGTGGAAGACCTCAACTTTCATCTCCAGGAAACTGATGTCAAAGTGGACCTTTTCCTTCGGACCCTCATCTCCCTGCAGGATTCCCTCGCCTCTAGACAGAATGAGGATGCTCCAATGGAGGAGCCGGACGAGGTGGCAGATGCGGCAGCAGATGCGAAGAAGGAAGAAGCTACAGGCGCAAACCACGACAGCAAAGTTGATGGCACTGTGGGCGACGAGGAAGGCGACAAGAATTGGGCCGATCAGACCACATACATAGAGGAGGAGCCCTGGCCAGGGGACCTCCAGCCCATGTGGCCCAATTTCTCTCCAAGTATCTAGCACGTCAGTCATGTCGCAGGGGGTCAGTAGTCTATCTGTCAAATTTTCTTCCAGCTTTTGTGGAGTATTTAGGAGTAAATCTTTATGTTTAAAACAGACAATAGTAGTACTGTTCAGTTCGGAGTATCCTGGGACAAATGGACTGGTTTTCCCTCTGTTGGGGCAGTCCCACATTCTTAGTATGAACATCTTGTATTTTGCTTTGATATTATGCTTCTGAGAGGCTCTTAATATTTTTTCTTACTTAAAAAAAAAAGTTTACAATTTTATTCATTTTTCTTTCATTCAATATTTTTTATGTTTGTGGATATTTGATACCTTTACTCCTAAAAAAAATTAAATTTGTGAATTAAGTTTATTACAGTTACTAAGACTAATGATTCTTATCATTTTCATTTAGATTTTTTTTAGTGACATGCTCACTAACAAAAAAAATTAGACAAATATGCATTCCAAATTTCTGTAAATATCATTTTAATATTTTTTTAATTAAAAAATAATAATATTAATTGAAAACTATTAAAATAATTAGATTTTATGCTGAGAAAACCTTAATCTTTCTTGAGTAAAGAAAATATCCAAAAATTTATATATAAATATATATTCCAAAATTCTTTTAAACATTATTTTAATATCCAAAAATTTATGAATAAATATATATTCCAAAATTCATTTAAATATTATTTTAATATCTTTGAATTATAAGAAGAAGAAATATTAATTAAAAAAATATTTAAATGATAGATTTTATTCTTGTTTGTAGCATGCTAACAAAACCTTACATTATTTATTCTCGTTAGTGGCATCTTTATAAAACCTTTAAGAAATATTAATTCAAAAACTATTTAAATAATTAGATTTTATTCTTGTTTGTAGCATGCTAACAAAACCTTACATTATTTTATTCTTGTTAGTGGCACATTAATAGAACCTTAAACTTTTTAAGAGTAAAGAGATATGTCCAAAAATATATATATTCCAACATTTCTTAAGATTTTTTATTTTAAAAATAATATTTATTAAAAAACTATTCAAATAATAAAAATTAAAAGTATTTAATAAATGATAAAAAATCAAATAAATAACAGTGAAGTTATGCTATAATAACTACCACATAACAAAGTTGTAATTTTTAATTTAAAATTTTTAATACTTTACATTAAATAATCTCTAATATATAAAATTAATAATTGAGAATTCTTAATACTTTATATTAAATTAATTGTATATGATGATGATGACTAACGCTCATTAAAATCAAATTGGTCTATTGGATCTTAAGAGGGTAAGTGATTACTTGTGTTTCTTTAGAATTTTGTTTCTCTGCTCGAAAAGCATTAAGAGAAGCTTTCCAAGATCACCATACTTTTGTCGAGTTAAGAGGTTAGGAAGGTTGGTAGTGTGACAAATATTTTGAAAATGAGATCTAATATGGGTATAGGTTGGACAATCTAAGAGAAAGTGCTTTTCATCTTCAACCTTCTTAGTGTCACAAAGGTGAAACGCTCTTTCATCCCATGGCGTTTTATGATTTGACCAACGCCCAGTTTCACTATAGAGCTAGTGAGAATTTGTTCTTATCTTAGCAATGCTTATTTTTTTATTTACACTTGGCAAAACAGATAAATAATTTTGATCTTCTAGATTATGGTTGATTACATCCTTATAATACCTTGATTTTCTTTTTTCCTCTAACTCTTTATCACACCACATTTTCTCCATAAATTTTGATTTGACAGTTTTTTAATAGTATCGTTATTCTGCAAAATGGTGTCTTCCATGATTTCCCAATAGTTTAGCCAAGACCGGGCATCTTTATGCCATCATCACCTGAGTCGATGGTGGTTATGACTCGATTTTGAAGCAATTTTAGGAAGCCTCTTGTCTTCCATGTTGTTTAACTTGTTCTTATACATTAGGTATCTAGTCATAGCCATGCTCTCAATGGGGGAGAGGCTTGTTTCTAAGAGGAGGATGGGATATGATGTATTTCCTTTAATTTTGAGATTATAGGTTATAAAATTCTTTTGTATTTGCTCTATATTTCTCTAGGATTCATGAGAGATACTATAGCCCCAGGCTTCACATCCATAAAGAATAACAAGTGTAACAAGAGTCTCAAAGAGGAGTTTCTTCTTATCCCAACTCCAAAGATCAATTGATTTACAATTGTTTTCAAGCCCGTAATAAGCTTTACATCCCCCAATAATCATTTTCTCAATGCTATAATTCCAATTGAGCTTGTGGTGAATATCAATTCCAAGACATTTGTATGAAGTCACTTCCTCCAAGTTATTGTTGTCAAATACGAAGGTATCATAAGGAATCTTATTAGATTTAATAATCATGACCTTAGTCTTATCAGTATTAACAATCATACCCATATTGGAGCAAAAATCCTTTAGGATTCTTAGTTTGTTTTCAATATCATGGGGACTCCTTTCCATAAGAACGATATCATCAACATAAAGAAGAAGATTGATGACTATACTAGTGAGAGTAGGGCCGACACATCCCGCTTTTTCCAAGCAATCTTCTAACTTGTCAATGTATATGCCAAAAAGGGTAGGGGACAAGGGAGAACCTTGTTTGACTCTGATATTGCAGTTAATATCTTTTGACCAGCCCTCAGTGTTTTTAAACTTAACAATAACATTCTCCTACATCCTTATTGCAGCAACCCTCAACTCGAGAGGCACTTTTATCTCTTCCAGCCTATTTCAAAGGTTTTTCCTAGGAACCATGTCAAAAAAATTTATAAAGTCAACAAAACAATAAAAAAGATTTGTTTTAGTATTGTGGAGCTCCTCTACAATGATCCTAAAGGTAACAAGATGGTTCACACTTGAATGATATCTCCTAAAATTGGCCTGGCCTTTAGCTCTTTTACTGTGACTTTCTAGCCAAAGGCTAATCTTCTTTTCCAAAATAATTCCATAAAGCTTGGCTAAAAATAGGCTAATCATAATGGTCATATAATTAGAGGGAATGTTTCTATCCCCATTTTTAAAATAGGAAAAATGAGGCTTTGCGTCTGGGGTTTAGGGAAGCCCTGCTTGACTACTAAATTTAAAAGCTTGTGTATGTGAAGGATAAGGATAGGCCCTCTGATTTTAAAAATTTCAGCTTGGTAGCCTTCAATGTCCTTAGCTTTCCCATTTGCAAGTCGCTTAACCCCGAACACTATGTCATCTAAAGAAAAAAATTATTCCTTTGTAGGGACAATAGGAATGGTGTCCATGGAATTAGGGAACTTGTAAAGACTTTTAAGGTAGGAATTTCAGTCCCTTAATGGAATCCTATTATTTTCTTTAGTATTGCAGTTTAGAATTTGGCTCTAGAACTTCTTAGGATCCGGCTTATATAGTTTTGAAAGTTGCTCTTGCCTTTTATTGATATAAAACCTTTTTTTTCCTTTTAATTAGAGCTTTGTATGTATTGATAGTATCAAGTTTTAAGGACTCATTAGAAGCATCCCTAATGGATTTCCTAGCAATTTGACATTCTTTATCATACCAAGGGTTGGTCATGTTACAAGGAAAATATCTCTATGGCTAGGGTGAACCACAACAGACGGAAATGACTGCAGAAATCAACTTTATCCCAACAACATGCTATATAAACCAATGTGCAAGCAAGATAAGAAAGAGGCCTACCTCATCTAGATGTTCAATGATGTCCATCGTTGAGCACTTCGACCCAAAGCTATATATCTGCAACAAGTTCTCAACAAACAAGCAAAAACAAGCATATGGTGGAAATATAAAAGGCTTAGCACATTAGATAGCATAATACATCAATATACATAACAAATATGCCCATGGATAATAATACATATATTTTCAAGATATCAATTGGACGGGAAAGGAGTATTTCTATTAATAAATGATAAGCAGAAGTGAAAATATTACAGACTTGCGTGTCAGCACGGTTCGGAACCAAGAAACTGAGTTCCTTCGAACTAGGCCTCCACCACTTCAATCCTCCACCAAAGGCAAGCTCATATAAGGGAGACAGAGAGGTTCTCCATCAATAAGTAAAGAGCTTAGGGGTTGAACACTATGTTTAGACTTAAAGGACAAAGGGATGCAGACTCAATATGAAGTAAATAATTTCTCTAGAGTAACTTTGCTCTCAAAGTTGAATTCTCTCTTCTTTTCCATAGCTCGGAATTCGCTTCTTTATAGCCTTAAAAATGAAACTGAAGAGCCGAGGTGGAATGTTTCTAGTATATGAAAGGCCAAGGATTAGAGATCTCCTAACGTGACATGGAAGCCTGACATTTAATTTTGATTTTCTAGCACAAATCCCGATGTACGTGGGTTGTAGTGGAGCAGCCTGCGTATACGCTTGTTGTATAGGGTGCAAGATGCATACAAGTGGAAAAAATTTACATTTTTTCCTCTGGACTTTAGTAACAGGGAAGACAAGTTTGCATAGGGAAATGGAATAAGGCTCTCTTTGTAAGATTGCATAGGGTGAGGCAAATCTTTCTCTAACAGATGCCCCTTAATGTGTGAGGTCATAGGACTATCTGCGATGACCAAAATACATTATGAATAACCCAGAAGTGGAGTGGTAGGGAACCAATTGGACAAACTCGATTGCTCATTACATTCTGCACTGACTTTGTATACATGGCTGCCAAAAATACACTGCAGATCCATGTGAAAATATACCAAATAAGTGTTTGTGGCCATGAATAGTCAAATACAAATGCGGTTACATGCCAATAGTTGTCATAGTCACGAACAAAGCCCAATAGTACCAGTCTCAAAAGCAATTTGAAGATGTTTGTATACCATGGAGTACAATCTGATCTCCTATGATCACTGAAGTCATATAGGTCAAATGAAAAGGAAGCAACAACTCAGGAAAGATGCGGCCACAGTGATGTCTTCAAGTCTTCTACACAATCCGCCAAAGGTGCAAGTCTACATCATGTGAATAAAGGAGTTGAGGTCGAATATAATGAGACATCGTTTGATTAATGGTCATTGATGTATACCGTTAACAAACGCGAGACAACCTATCGATAATGAAAGTAGGTATCAAGGCACATAGTACATTCTTACAAGTGTGAATAGAGGAGTCGGTGTCGAATACCTGAAGAATCCATCGATTAGGATACATTGATGTATTCCCAACTGTCGATGGTGAGAGAGCCTGCCACTGATGACTACAAGACTTAAGGTACTCATAAGACTCTAGGTCTCATTTGCAGAAAAAATGGGCTGATGTCGATGGAAAGAGACTTGCTGAAAGGAGAGCATTAAGGAATCTCTCATCAGTCAGCATGAGGTACAAAGCAGGAAATTCATGATTTGGTGGGAATCGGATGAAGAACATGTTCGCTGAACAATGACCCTGTGCATCTTTCGCATGTTCCAAGTGCAAGCGGTACACCAAAAATACCCTTCGAATAGCATCCAATGATGAAAACTGCTGACAAAGGTGAGGAAACCACCAATAAGGCTAATGGAATCCAAGACATTGCACGAATCCCAATGTGTGAATAGATGTCTTTCCGTCGAACACAAGGGAAACCACCCAGTCAACGACCAATGATGAAATGTCGACTGTTGGGTTCAAGGTTACCTACCAATGATGAAAGTAGGGACAGGGTGCATGATAGGACTAAAGTATCATGTGATTCTGAGACAAACTGAGGGTACAACCAACATGCAAAGTCAAGAGTTCTGAGGAGTGGCTGACATAGGTTGATAGACATCCTTTGAACAAGAGCATGAGACATATGGTGGACTCTGGCAACATAGACCCAATGATAAAATCATGATATGTAGGAGGCACCAGTGAAGTTCTTTGTAGGGACTGGAAGAGTAATCAGTCGGTAGAGAATATTTTGTAACGAGATCAGCTTCTTAAGACCATGCTAAACCCAAAATTATGATGAGTGGACTCAAATAACTTTTTTTTATTCTCAAAGGCAACATGACTGCTACCGATATAAGATAATACTCCCTTCCCGCCCGTCTTTTTTTGTTTTTTCATAACAAACAAATGTTATGATACAGAGGAGGAAATGAGTGTCGCAAGTAAGCAAAACTAGTTCCAGCAATGGAACATACCTATGCTCAATGCAGGGAAGTGCATGCAGGAGATGGACACTCAGGGGAATGTTTCCTCCTAGGTATAGGGTGTCAAATTATGAAGGATATAAACAAGGCTCTGCTTGGTTGAGGATGAAAAACTGCCAAGGCAAACGGTTTATAATGCAAAGAGAGAATCGGCTATAGGCTCAATACTGCAAGCAAGGGCATGAGATGCAATCACAACATAACGCCAAAAAATGTCCTTTTTATATCTTTTAGTCTATTTGGTGTGAAAAAGGGATAAACTTGTGTCAAATAGACGTCTTTTAAAAACCAATTTACGAGTGTGAAAAAGACAAGTTCACTCGATAATCTTTTCACTTTTTGATAACGAGTCAGAAAAGATCTTAACTAAGACTCATGATCTTTCAAATCCAATTTAACGAGTGTAAAAGGGACAAATCACTCGACAATCTTTTCCTTTTTAGACGAGTCATAAAAGAGCTTAAATTAAACTCGTTTGGGAGATTCTAGGCGGCAAGTCACGAGGGAGGCCAAGGCTCCCGTGCAGATCTTTTGTGGAATGTCAGTGTCTTATGAATAGCCGACATAAGCTTGGGAAAACCCAAAGCTCTCCAAGTCGAGGAGGACAAAGAACTAACTAAGTATATAGTCTCAGTGATAGATCGAAAAATATCTCTTACTAGAAAATACATAGGCGGGGGTATTGGATACCCCACAGGACTATCCTAGTCGAAGATGACCTCCTCAAAACTAGGAGGGAAAGGAGTTGGTGAAATAAAAACTCTCTCTCATTCAGAAGGTGCAGGATCAGGAATATTGACGACATGATTGAAGGATGCATCACTCTCCTCAGGGAGAGTAGGATTGACCAGGGATTGCATCGATATGACCACTTCTTCAATTATAAGTTGAAGAGGATGCATAGTAACGGGGATAGGAGACACATCAACCTCGACATCGGGGGTGAGGTTGGGAGAGGATTGCGACTACATTACCGCCATGTCAATCAAAGGAGAAGCAGGATGTGGAGAAATTGCAGATGCCTCAGAATATAAAGGGCCCTTGGGTGAGCCCCATGCTTTTGGTATCCCAAAGGTAACTGGACACAGACGAGTAAGGTGATTTCCTTCGCAAGTCCTGCAAAGGAATTTAGGCTTATGTTTGAGACGTCTAGGCTTCTCAATGTCCCCAACATCGTTCCCAATGGCTGGAGACATACTCTCAACACTATAGGCAGAGGCGGGAGAGTCATCTCATACATGATGTACAGAGGTTGGAGACGCGGCATTGATAGGACTCGTGGTGATTGGAGTGGTGCCCCCAGCATGACTAGCAAAGGCTGGGTGTGAATTGTCAATAAGACTTGCAGAAGTAGTTGACCTATCCCCAACATAACTGACAAAGGTTGGTGACGGAGCTCCAGTATGACTAACAATGATTGGGCTAGTGGTGGTTTGTGGCATTTGATGCCAAGGTCCAGGGAAAGATTGACCCTGAAACATTACAGTCCAAGAGGGATCCGGTTTACCCCCTGTCCATGTATGGAAAGGTAGTATTGTTCGTTTAATTGATTCAGGGAAGTCTAAACGGGCATCATCACTGAAGTCCGCGAAGATACGGAAGTATGATAGGGAATATTCAAGTGATGATATATGTTTCCCCCTTGTGAAGGGGTTCCATAAAGAGGATATCCCAAACCGTAACACTGATTCTTTCCATAAGAGACACCCGAGGATACATGAGGACTTGCCACAGAGAAAGTGTTCAAAGGAACTAACATGGTGGATGAAGGATACATGGATGGAGTGTAATAGGTAGAATAAGCACCCATCTGAGTATGGGCTCCTGAAACAACATAACTAGGATTGGATCCGTAAGAGGGGAGGTTCCAACCTCCTATCGTAAAATCAGGTTGAGGGACATGACTCATATCAAATGAAGACATAGGCAGTGGGGCCATGGTGCCCTCGGATCCAATGTTAGGATTCACATGAGTGGACCAGGGAGAGGATTGCAAAGGTGAAGGCATATCAATGGGAGAATGACTAGAGACACAAGGCGTAGACCGAGTACTATAGTTCTGCATACCATTATAAAAAACAGAAGGACTCATCCCCATGATAGGAGTAGGCATCATGGGGTAGGTAGCTATGAACGAAGGAATCAAAGGAACTCCACTATCCATAATAATGGGGACTCAGTATCTACTCTTAAGGCCAACTAGTAAGCAAAGAGCACACCAAAGGTCAAATGACCAATATGCATGCAAACAAGGTAAAGTGGTTGAGTGGCCTCCCTCCCTAAAGAAGTTATGTCTCGCCCAAGAGGGGCCTGAGACTCCCTGCTAAATATCGGAGGTAACATAATCAGTTATAAGGGCCCTCGTGGGCTTAACAACCAGTCAGTCAGATCCCCCCGGAGAGGTAATCCTCCATAAAGGTTGTGTGTCGTATGACCCATATCTAACCCAGGGTACCTGCAGAATAACCCCTGCAAGTAACATATGAGATGCCTAAGTCAAGCAACTAATAAACCATTATATAATTGATGCACAGGCAAGCAGTCGTAAGTCAGGTCCACCATATGGGCAGGGTAGCAAAGCCCGAAACCTTGAAATCACCACCTCTCATAGAGGTAAAGGCACTAACAAGATCCCCAGATACAAATAGATCCCCAGAAATATCTCTGACGCTAGGAAGGTATCAGGGGGATATCCCTTCAACTGACTTCGCATGACCTCGTGATTAACTCCGGTGTGAACAGAGCTCCTGATCTTACCAATTATACAATGGATTTCTCCACTCCCTGACTCAGACACATATGTTGATTTAATTTCCTTGGAGAAGTTTACTCACAAAATCCTATTCCAAGGCACTAAATCCTAGGCTAGTTTGTGCACCCTAGAAAATAAAATTGTTACTAATAAATTTTCAATTATAGCGTTGATTTTATGGCCATGATTACTCAAAAAKGTATGGTGATGAAACCCATGGTGTTATGACTCTGCAATAAAAGTAAATATGAAAATAATGCAAAGTCCTAACTTTAACTTTTAATGTATGATATGCTTCTAAAAAYGATGCAATTTTCAAATTCAACTCTGCAATTCAGAAGTAAAATGCAATATTTCACTGTATGCACTAAGCTAATGATAAAAACTCAAAAGACAAAAATTCCAAGCAATGCAAAATGCCTATTTTTTGTAYTTTCAATATATCGAAACTGAAAATGCATGGACAAAAGTAACTTGATATATAGCCCTACTCGGTATAAAAAAGAGATAACTCAAGCAGGATGTCAAGCAACGAAACACCCAGCCCAATGTACAATAAAAATGAAAAGATGAAGAGAAAAAATTCGCCCAAAAATTGAATCGAAAAAGGGTTTCATGTCATCCCACAGGCACTGAATAGGGACTACAGGGACCTAAGAAGGCTCAGCAAGCATCAAATCCCAACCAAAAAACACCAGACCAAGAAAACAGACAAGGAAAAAAAGGTGTACGCGACTGTTTGGGCAAACAGAGTGTATATATGTAGCTTGCAGTGAGACAACCTACGTGTATACACAATTTTCAAGGCAAAAGGCATGTATATGCTTTGAAACAAGGCCAGGCAAGGGAGGAAGGCTGAAAACTTAGACCCAGAGTGAACAGGAGTTGTCAAGTAATGATACGAAAAGAACCACAATAGAAATGAGAGCAATCTAAGGAGAAAAGTACTTCAAACCCTAAGAAATAAGATTCAATCCCCAGTATGGTCACCAATTCTGTTACGAGGAAAATCTCTATATGGCTAGGGTGAACCACAACAGACAGAAATGACTGCAGAAATCAACTTTATCCCAACAACATGCTATATAAACCAATGTGCAAACAAAACAAGAAAGAGGCCTACCTCGTCCAGATGTTCGATGATGTCCACCATTGAGCACTTCGACCCAAAGCTATATACATGTAACAAGTTCTCAACAAACAGGCAAAAACAAGCATATGGTGGAAATATAAAAGGCTTAGCACATTAGATAGCATAATCCATCAATATACATAACAAATACACCCATGGATAATAATACATATATTTTTGAGATATCAATTGGACAGGAAATGAGTATTTCTATTAATAAATGATCAATAGAAGTGAAAATATTACAGAATTTCGTGTTGGCACGACTCGGAACCAAGAAACTGAGTTCCTTCCAACTGAGCCTCCACCACTTCAATCTTCCACCAAAGGCAAGATCATATAAGGGAGACAAAGAGGTTCTCGATCAATAAGGGAAGATCTCGGGGGTTGATCACTGTGTTCAGACTTAAAGGACAAAGGGATGCAGACTCAATATGAAGTAAATAGTTTCTCCAGAGTAACTTTTCTCTCAAAGTTGAATTCTCTCTTCGTTTCCACAACTCGAAATTTGTTTCTTTATAGCCTTCAAAATGCAACTGAAGGGCCGATTCAGAACGTTTCCAGTATATGGAAGGCCAAGGATCAGAGATCTCCTATCATGACATGGAAACCCGACATTTAATTTTGATTTTCTGGCACAAATCCCGATGTATGTGAGTTGTACTGGAGCAGCTTGCGTATACACTTTCTGTATAGGGTGCAAGATGTGTACAAGTGGAAAAAAATTATATTTTTTCCTCTAGACTTTAGTAACAGGGAAGACAAGTCTGCATAGGGAAATGGAATAAGGCCCTCTCTGCAAGATTGCATAGGGTGAGGCAAATCTTGCTCTAACAGATCATTCTATTATTCTTTTTATAGGACACCTCGAAAGAGAACTTGTTAATATAAGTGGAAAGAGTAGTTGTAAAATTATGATAGAGTTATTCAAAGTTGTCCTTATAAGTTAGGAGATTTAATTTACCATTTAAATCCTTTAAGAAAATGTCAACTTTACTTTTGTCAAAGCACAAATTCCATTGATTATCAGAATTCTCTTCAATGGTGCTCCTATGCATGGAAAAGTTTAGAGTTAGGGTTAAAGGTTTATGATAAGAGTCAGACTTATGGTCATTTAAAAGGTCAAACGTTGCAATTTGGTTGGAAACAGGGATATAATATATCGCATAATCTACAACACTACTACCTAGCCCATGAATTCAAGTCATTTGGTTGGAGTTTGGCCACTTAATTACTCCCTTGCAAATTATTAGGTCTTGAGAGTTGCAGAGCTTGACCAACTCAGTACCAAACAAATTCTCAATTAGGTCTTTAGAGCTTCTTTTGCATCTATTAGATAAAACAAGGTCCTCATCTAGCCATAAAGGATTATGGTTGGAATCGATACTTAAAAGAGTAGCTTGTTTAGGTGTAGTCCTAGCATTAAAGTCTCCTAGCAGGAGGATATTACCTTCATTTTTCAAACTATAAATATCTTGTTCTAAATTATTATAGGGACAATTGTTATCTAAATTGCTTTTCTGATAAAAAGTAGAATTAATAGGTGCAAAATAGAAAATTTCCATATACATCTTCTTAGCATTGGTGTCTGAAATTTCTATCCAAATGTATTGATTGAGAGGGTCAATCTTGTGAAGTTGAATGTGAGGAAAAATGTTCTTTCTAATATAACAAGCTATGTCTCCTATCCCTCTACGGTGGTATTTTTTGTTCCATGCCGACCACAAGACAAATTCTTCTATGTTAGGGACCTTAGACTCCCATGCTCCCTGTAAATTTTAAACTTGCAAAGTAAAGAAATGCATGTAGATTCTTAAGCAAAACAGAAATTAATCAATGGCTCATTCACATAGTACACAGAGATTTATACCGAAAACCCTCAAGTGGGGAAAACCTTTCTTATATTCATTATATCTAATTTCACCATTCACCATACAATATATACAGTGTTTTTAGCTATTCCGTAGATACCAAACCCTAATCCCTTAATCCAGGATTAATTTAGAAAACCGCTAAAAATAGCAAAAACCCAACACTACTAGAGGGATCGTCAGACACAGTTGTTGAATATGGCGTGCCCACACACACACATGCAAACAATATAACACATACCCAACACTCCCAAGTTTCAACTAGACAGATAATATATATATATATATATAAAGTATTATAAAATATTTTCGTATTAGTCAAACAACATGAGTTCAATTCTTTAATCATTCTTGGAGATTCAAAGGTGGTAATTGTTATAGCAACATTTGTCTCACCCAATGCAAACTTGCACAGAAGGCCTTTTTCCATTTCCGTATGCAAACTTGAAGTCCCTTTTTGCAATTCCTAGAGCTAAAAAGTGTATTTTTCCACATATACGCGCCCTGACAACTATACAACATGTGTATACGTAGGTTGTCCCATTACAACCCGCGTACATTGAGTTTTATGCTCAAAATTAAAAAATGGTGTTGGGTTTCCATGTCACGTCATGGGATCCATGATCCTTGACCTTCCATATACTGGAAATGTTCAGACTCAACCCTTCAGTTCCATTTGAATGCTATAAATGGGCCATATCCAAGGTGTAGAAAAGAGGAGAAATAATTCAACTTTGAGAGAAAAGTTACTCTGGAGAAATTATTCACTTCATATTGAGTCTACATCCCTTTGTCCTTTTACGTCTGAACACATTGCTCATCCCCCAAGATCTTCCTTATTTGATGGAGAACCTGATTATCTCTCTTATATGAGCTTGCCTTTGGTGGAGGCCCAGTTGGGTCTCCATTACTCCACTTATGGGTATTATTATATATTTCAGCCATCGCATATACTCCTCTGACCTCACACATTAGGGGGCATCAGTTATAACAATATTTTCCTCACCCTATGCAAACTTGCACATAAGGCCTTTTTCCATTTCCCTATGCAGACTTGAAGTCCCTTTTTGCAGTTCCCAGAGCTAAAAAGTGTATTTTCCCACATATACGCACCCTGACAGCTATACATCATGCATATACGTAGGTTGCACCATTACAGCCCACGTACATCAAGTTTTGTGCTCAAAATTAAAAAATGGTGTCGGATTTCCATGTCACATCACGGGATCCATGATCTTTGACCTTCCATATACTGGAAACGTTCTTAATCGACCCTTCAGTTCCATTTGAAGGCTATAAATGGGCCATATCCAAGGTGTGGAAAAAATAAGAATTAATTCAACTTTGAGAGCAAAGTTACTCTAGAGAAATTATTCACTTCATATTGAGTCTACATCCCTTTGTCCTTTTAAGTCTGAACACATTGTTTAGCCCCCAAGCTCTTCCCTATTTGATGGAGAACCTCATTATCTCTCTTATATGAGCTTGCCTTTGGTGGAGGATTGAAGTGGTGGAGGCCCAACTAGAAGGGACTTAGTTTCTCGCTTCTGAACCATGCCGACATAGAGCTTTGTCATTCATACACTTCTATTGATTACATTTTAATAGAAATACTCTTTTCTTGTCCAATTAATGTCTTGCAAATATTTGAATTGTTATTCCATGGGCATATTTGTTATGAATATTGATGGATTATGCTATTGAATGTGTTAACTTTATATATTATCACCATATGCTTGCGTTTCTTGGTTATTGAGGACAAGTTGCAGGTGTATCTCTTTGAGTCAAGTGCTCAACGATGGACTTCATCAAACATCTAGACGAGGTAGGCTCCTTATCTTGTCTTGTTAGCATACTTGTTTATATAACATACTTGAGATTAGAGTTAATTGCTTCATTCATTTCTGTCTATTGTAGTTTACCCCATGCCATAGAGTGATTTTATTCGTAAAAGAATTGACGACCATACTGGGGAGGGTATATTCTTTTCGGGGTTTGGAGTATTTTTCTCCTTTGATTGCTCTCATTTATATTGAGTGTATTGTCATTTGATTGCTTGACAGCCCCTGCTCATTTTGAACCTAAGTTTCTTGGCCTTATCTTTAACCCGACAGTGTTTCAATACATATACGTGGTTTTTTACCTGACAGACACGTACATACGCGAGATGTCATTATGTAGGGAGTGTGTATACATGGTTTTAGTCTAAACAGTCGCGTACATCATCCTTGTTTTCTTGATTGATGAGTTTGATGTTTGTTGGGTAAGTTTTGATGGTTGTTGAGTCTTCTTAGGTCTCTATTATGACTGTTAAGTGCCTACATAGTGATAGGAATCCTTTCTTTGGTTGAATTTTCAGGCGGTGTTTCTTTCTCATCATCCTTTTCATTGATTGTCCTTGCATCTTGGGTTGGGTGTTTTCTTCTTGATATTCTACTTGGTTTGTCTGTGTTTACATACATTAGGGTCTTTATATCAAGATGTTGTTTAGTCCTTGCATTTTCATTCTTTTATATCGAAAATACAAAAATATACATTTTGCATTATTGGCATTTGATCTTTTGGGTTATTATCATTTGATCTTAGTACATGTATAGAAAGATTTCATCTTATTTGGAATTGCATAATTAAATTGGAAATTGCATGTTTGAAAAGCTTATCATTTATTGGGAATTGAAGTTAGGACTTTGTATTTTATTCATATTAATTTATTTTACTTGTTGATTCATCACATCATCAGGTTCACCTCCGCACCTTTTTGAGTAAACAAGGCCACTAAAAGTAACGTTGATAAATTTAAAATTGATTAGAAACGATTTTATTTTTTAGGGTGCACAAACTAGCTTAGGATTTAGAGCCTTGGAATAGAATTTTGTAAGTAAACTTCTCCAAGGCTATTAAATTCAACATATGTGTCTGACTAAGGGAGTGGTGAAATCCATTGTATAATTGGTGATGTCAGGAGGCTCTGCTTACACCTGAGTTAAGAACGAGGTCGCATGAATTTGATTGAGGGGATATCCCCCCAATACCTTCTTAGTGGTAGAGATATTTTGGGGGATCTATTCATATATGGGGTTCTTGCTATTACCTTTACCTCTGTGAGAGGCGGTTCTTTCGAGATTTTTGTCTTTGCTACCCTGCCCATATGGTAGACCTAACTTACGAATGTTCTCCTGCACATCAATTATATCATGGTGGCTTAGTTGCTTGACATAAGTACCACATAGGTTACTTGCAAGGGTTATTTTGTAGGTACCCTGGGTCAGATAAGGGTCAGACAACACACAACCTTTATGGAGGATTACCTCTCCAATGGAATCTGACCGACTGGTTGTTAATCCCATGAGGGACCTTATAACTGATTATGATACCCCTGATCTTTTGCAGGGAGTCTTAGGCCCCTCTTGAGCAAGGCATACCTACTTTAGAGAGGGAGGCCCCTTTCAACCACTTTATCATGTTTGTATGCATATTGGCCTTTTTTCTTATTTTGGTGTGCTCTTTGATTATTAGTTGGCCTTAGGATTTGTTTTTTATATCTCAAGTCTTGAGTCATCGTGGAGCCAGACCAGCTTCCCCGCGGGTCTCGTTGTTTGTTAATATTACCACCACATATTGAGTCTTTTCCTTCTAAAAGGCGTAAGTTTATAAAACGTGGTACACACACCTCCACTTATCATACTTGTGATCATACAAGGATGAGTACTGAGTCAAGTCAGAAAGATACTGAGAGTCCCTCGACTCTCATTCCTATTGTAGTTAATATTGTTCCTTCAACACCTTCAACCACTGCGGTTGTAGTGCCGATGGTTCCCATCATCACTCCTATCCAACCTGTGGTTGTTGCTCAACCCATTGTGATGAACCCTTTTGGGTCTATATTTTGTACATCTGGATACAATACTCAGTCCATCCCTATGGCCTCTATCCCTTTTTCTTATGGTATGCCAAATTTCACATCGCAATTTTCATCCTCCATTCCAATGTCTAACCCGAATACTAGTATTGGGCTTGGGGGCATGGCTACTCCACATATTCCTATCTTGTTTGGAGGTTCTCATATCCCTCAAACGACTCCTATGGTTGGAAACCTACCTCCTTTCCACCCTGGGTCTAATCCTAGACTTAATACTCTTGGATGGAGTGATCAACCTGGCGGACAAGCTACTTCTTATGTTTCGTTATTTACACCTAGCTCCTCCACACCGATTCCGAACAACATGTTTGGAATGAATAATCCACCTCTCTCCTTCGGATTCACACCCGGAGGAGGTCAGTTTCACACCTTGGGAAACCCCCAACTTGGAGTTACTCCGACTAGGGGAAATATTTACAACCCTCAACATAACATTCCTACTGGAATGGTACCCAACGAACCCCTTATGAATCAATTTGGAGGAGGGTTTTACAATATCGGATAGGGCCATGGTGCATGCCAGAACCCTAGATGGACTACAATTCCCCAGCAACAATCTTTCCCAGGATCTTGGGGCCAGATGTCGCAACTGCATCTCCCTTTTTTGGCCACGCTCAATCTGCCAAACCCATCTAGATTAATGAATGATCTTGTGTTTCATGACCCATCATGTCCCCCCATTCTCACCAAGCTTCCTTCGGATATTCCAAAATTCGAAGGCAAGACTAGTGAGGATCCTCGTGATCACGTCACTACTTTCCATATTTGGTGCTCTTCTAATTCCCTTAACGACGATTCTATCTATTTAATATTGTTTCAACGCATCCTCATGGGGGTTGCAGTGAAATGGTATATAGAGCTACCTGGGGGGATGTATGAAACCTTTAATCACATGGTTTTAGTCTTCCTCAATCACTTCCAATTGTTGGTTCGTTATGATGTCGGCATATAACTTATGTCGGCCTTCCGCTAGGACAAATCCACCCATATATTGGATCACATCTAAGAGTGGCATAGATGGAAGAGGTTGATCAAGGCCTACATACCTCCGGAGTTCCTTTTAGAATGGTTCCTTACATCTTTACAACCTTATATTTCGAAGGATGTTTCCATATCCAGAGTTACTTTTTAGGAACAAGCGATTTTTAAAGCCCAACAGTTAGATCTTATATATGCTCAGTCTGGGATGTTATATGAAATTATTCCAGATGCATCGAGGTCAAGTTATGACC
This sequence comes from Picea engelmannii, assembly GCA_009831015.1. Lineage (NCBI taxonomy): Eukaryota > Viridiplantae > Streptophyta > Pinopsida > Pinales > Pinaceae > Picea > Picea engelmannii. Next base: position 392,125 of record ML788280.1, on the reverse strand, counting down.
CTAGACAAAAGCTCGGACCTTATGTTGATGGTATTGTAGGTTCCTCAATTGTGAAATTTACAGACTTGGTGACAAGCCAGTTGAAAAATTTGTCTCTAAACTAGTCTGTAGGAGGGAAATCTTTGTCTATGTCCTCCACTCCCACTCAGTTGGTGGATATACATTCTGTGCAGTCGTCGACCAACCCGAATGGTAACCAAAAACCAGGACAGAATAAAAAGAAAGGACAGGGTAACAACGGTAAGGGTGGGAATAATAATAATAATAAACCCAAGGAAAACGATAATAATGACAAGTCAAATAATAATGCTGCTAAGGGCAAGAAAGAAAGGATAAAGGTGAAGTTTCCCTGCAATCTTTGTACAGATGATCACCTTACCCACTTGTGCCCCAAAGTTGCAAAAGTTGTGAGGCCTTTATGTCTACCGCCCGCTGTGTTGACTAATCCTTTTCCACATAATCATTACATGGCCTCGAGCTCCTCGAATGCTGGAAATGCGACGAGTGGAAGCCAAAACCCACCAGCGCAAGACGGTGATTGTCTATGCATCAATATGGTTAAGTCTCAGGTTAATTTGGCCACTCAGTCTCGTGATTACAGTTCTTCACAGAATATACATGCTCTAGAGTCTCCCCCTCCACCGGAGATGCCTTTATAGATAGAAAAACCAGAGCCTGCGCCTCGTATTCCGAAAGAAGTACTCAATTTGATCCGGATTTATGTAGGAACGCAAAATAATACACAAATAACCATGAATACAAAGATGCAATGGAAATAACACTTCATTTCATTAATATCAAAGAACCGAAATTTGTTTACAGACATAATATAAATAAACTAGTTAGGGTGTTGGTAGCTTATCTCTGAGAAGAGATGTGGTGGCTACTTCCCTCTGAAATTTGTGTTCCAATGAGGCTCGAAGGCCTATCTATTATTGAGAAACAATGGAAACCCTAAACATCCAAAAAACCTAACCCTAGGAGATGAAATGCCAAAATATGGGCCCTATCAGGGTAAATTGGTACATCAATTTCTTAGTTTCGTAACTTTGGCATACTATCTCCGTTTGACGCAAATGATACATCGTTAGAAATATCTATCCGAGGAATACAATTGTTGGAAAAAACTATTATGATTATAATTTTTGACCAGACCATGGCCAAAAAACGTCGTTTAGGGCCTCAAAACGGCTCCAAAAGTTCAGGACCCGAAAAATGGCCAAAAATAGTAAATTGTGCTACAATTAAGGAAATTGAAAAACTGAAAGAAACAATGGTGGGGGTTCAAGTGGAATAGGCAGGTGGCCACCAATATCCACCTGGATCATTCCTCCCCCCTTAGGAAGCAATGGTCCCCATTGCGTTGAGTTCCTCCATGAGATGATGAAACTTCTGTTGAACTTGGTCCCTGGTGAGCCACTTGCCCTAGTGAAGGAGTTGGCCTGCTTTGACAACTTGATATATCTAGATCCTCTGATGGTGGGTGTTCTTTATCTATGTGTCCATAATCCGACCAGTTGTGGCTTGTTCCATGCAGTATGGTTTTAACTATGTTGGTGTGAGTTGTTCTACCATGTCGGATGTGTCTAGTGGAGGTGGAAAGTAAGGCTGAAGGCGGTCCACATTGAACACTGGGTGTGGACCAAGGAATGGTGGGATACTGAGTTTGAAGGCATTGTCCCCTATAGCCTTGGTGATGGTGTATGGCCCATATCAGAGCAGCAAAGCTTGCGATGGGGTCCAGCAAGGCACTCCTTCTGCAAATGTAGCCACACCTTGTCGCCCACCTGGAAGTTGTGTTGCACTCAATGTTGATCATGTCACTACTTGTACTTAGCATTGGCTCTGTCCAATATGTCATGAACCTGTTGGCGAATGTGTTGAATGCTCTTAATGAATTTGTTTGCCTTGGCAGCTTCAGACTAGACATGAGATGAATCAGCCTGAGTAGATGCAAATGGTATGGCTACGTCAATGGGACATAGTGGTTGGAATCCCAAGCCCACCTGAAAGGGGTTGTGGTCGGTTGAGTTGTTGAGGGCCCAGTTATTTCTATGGTGTACATAGGGGAGGCTCTCATCCCATTTGTGTGGATGCTTTGAGTTGTACATGCGCAAAATGTGTACGATCATCCTGTTGACGACCTCTGTCTGGCCATCAGTTTGGGGATGGAAAGTTGTGGACTTGGTGAGCTTGGTGTCCAACATTGACCAGAGGTTGGACCAAAATGTAATGAGGAACCTGTTGTCCCAATCTGAGATGATATACTATGGGATCCCAAAGTGTACCCACACTCGTTCAAAGAAGAGTTTAGTAGTGGCTTCTGCGATGATATTCTTCTTGTAGGCCACCATAATGGCCATCTTCGAGAATATGTTGACGACCATGAAAACACAGTCGTTGCCATTCTTTGTAGAAGGAATTCCCGACATGTAATCCATGGATATGGATTCCCAAGGTCGACTAGGGGTAGGCAATGGAGTATAGAGGCCTTGCTTCTTGATGGTCGATTTGGCAATGGAACAGGTAGTGCAGGATATGATGTACTTCCCGACATCATGTCGAAGGTTTGGCCAATAGAAATATGTTTGCAGTACTGCCACTGTTTTCTTGACCCTGAAATGCCCAGTGACCCAACTATAGTGCACTTCCCAAATCATCTTGGCATGCTCGCTTGAAGGAACACAAAGGTGTCCCAGGTGAAATAGTAGTGCATCCTGGAGGTGAAAATTTGGAACTCGGTTACCCTCCAAGAGCGTCTTGTATGTGTGGTCAAAATCTGGATCGCTCTTGTAGAGAAGCGGCCAACGAGAAGTCTCATGCCCACAAGAGTTGAGCATGGTGGTTATCGCCACGATCGGTGATTGGTTGAGGCAATCTGCAACATTATTGGTGCTGCCCTTCTTGTACTTGATGTTCAAATGAAACTGTTGCAGATATGTGGACCACTTCTGATGGCGGTCGTTCTGCAACTTCCCTTATGTCTGTATGAACTGCATGGGTCAGTGGTCTGTGTGGATGATAGTTTCCTTCCCCAAAATGTAATGCTTCCACTGTCAGCAAGCCTACACAATGGAATACATTTATTTGTCATAAGTGGGATACTTTCGGACTGTGTCAAACAGTGCTGCACTCTGATATGCCACTGGATGCCCCTGTTGAGTAAGAACTAACTCAATAGCATAGTCAAAGGCATCTGTCTCGATCTCAAATGGTTGTTGCAAGTGTGGTAATGTGAGCACTATGGTGCAATAGAGGCAATGTTTCAATTCTGTGAATGCCTTCTGTTGAGATTCCGACCAAAATATTTTTGCTTTCGCTCCTCCCTTGGTGACTTGACTCAAGGGCCAAGTGATGTGAGAGAATCACAATAAGAACCCGCGATAGAAATTAGCAAGACCCAGAAAGCTGCGAAGCTTTGTTAGAGTGGTTGGGGCTGGCCAATCCCGAATGAATTGGATCTTGGTTAGATCCACATGCACCCCATGCTCATCAATAATGTATCCTAGGTACTGAACCTGGGTCATGCCAAAAGTGCACTTCTCCAAATTGGCGCACAACTTGTGTTTTCGTAGTGTTTGGAGGACCTGTCGGATATGGTGGAGGTGCTCTTCCCAAGTATGGATGAAGATCAGGATGTCATCCAAGTACACTACTACAAATGAATTGGTGAATGGACGCAATATGTCATCCATCATCCTCATGAAGGTTGTGGGAGAATTCATCAACCTGAAAGGCATGACCAACCATTCGAAAAGGCCCTCCTTGGATTTGAAGGCAATCTTCCATCGGATGGTTCGATTGGTACTTGGTGATACACGGACTTCAATTCGATCTTACTAAAATATTTCACCCCTTTGATTTGGTCCATAAGGTCATCAATCTGTGGGATCGGGTACCTATTCTAGAGAGTGGTCTTGTTCAGTGCCTGATAGTGAATACAGAGTCTCCAAGTCCCATCCTTCTTCTGCACCAACACGATTGGTCTCCCACAGGGCGATCAACTTGGCCGAATGTGGCCTTTCTGTAGCATCTCCTAAATTTGTCACTTGATTTCATCATTCTCCAGAATAGAGCACCGATAGATCGATCCATTGGGTAGCGACGCATCTGGGGTCAGATCGATGGGGTGCTTGACCTAACATTGTAGAGGCACCCTTGTGGGTGAGGTGAAGATGTCCTGATACTCCTCCACGACCTTTTCCATTCATTGTTGTCATGCATAGGATCCCTTTCTGGAGGTCGTGGCCACAATCTTCTTCTTTCCCTGAGGGTGGATCATCAGGAAAACAAATTTCCCGGTTTTGGAAATGAGCTTGTTGCATTGTTTTGCAGTAACCAAAGAGATAGCGACATGTGGTGGTACCTCTGGTATCCTGTACAACTTATTTCCCAAGGTAACAATAAAAACGTGAGGCCGGGACTCATACACAACATGTCGCTTCCACAAGTATGGTTGGCCTAATAATACATCAAAAACATCAAAAGGAGAAATGTTACATAATACCTCATCGGTGAAGGGCTTGATGTTGTAGGGAAGGAGACATTGTTGGCTGACACGAAGATCCTATCCTTGGTGAAGCCACCCAATGGTGTATGATTGTGGGTGTGCTATGGTCGACAAGCCCAGCCGCTTCACGACCTCTGCTGAAATGAGGTTCTTTTGGCTCCCGGTGTCGACGATGAACTGTAGCGGGGAACCCTTTACCCACTTTTGGGAGTGGAAGAGATGCTCCTCCTCCTCTGGATCTTTCGTTTCTTCCTTTTGGATCTTTGTTGTGGAAACGATGGCATTGGGCTCTACATTGATAATCTGCTTCCCTCTATCATTCCCCTTCTTGAGTTCTAATTCAATGTCAAAGCATGCACCTGATTTAGAATCCCTCATCTCGGCCACCAATGATTGTTTGGCTCGACACTCACTTGTGTTGTGAGTGGAGATATTATGGAACTCAAACCACTTTCTCATGTCCTTCCTCAGCTTCGTGGTGTTGTTCTTTGCTTGCGAATTTGGTAGGTTGTCTTGAGCCACCATGCCTTGGCTTTGTCCTTTGCTCTATGGTTTGAGGGCACATTTTGCTTTCTTTTGATTCACAGATCCAAGGTCTCGCTTCTTCTATTTGAATTTCTGCTCAATCTTGGCAGCATACCGGTATGTTGTACCAAGTGAGGAGATGTCGAGAAACTCCATTTCCTCCTGAATGTATCTATGTAGACAACTGCGGTACTTCAACACCAAATGTTTCTCCGAATCTTTGATACCCAACTTTGTGCACAGGGTATGGAATAGATTCGTCAGCTCATGCACATCTTGATCCCTTTGTTGATGCAATGTAGTCCATTATATGTACTTTTCCTCATAGCTCCCCACAAGATAATATTGTTCCCTGATGGCGTATCAAAAATAATTTCAATATTACCGAGAATAGGGAGGGCTCCTCCTCATCCTTTTTCTCACAGTAGGTTTCCCACGAGTCCTTGACATGGGGGGCAACTTTGAGCAGTGAAAAAATAATCTTGTCCCAGTCAGAAAAGTCATGAACCAAGAAATATCCTTCTAAAAGATTCAACCATCTATCTACAATGTCTGCATCTATTTGACCATCAAATATGGGAATCTCAAAGTTTACTTGTACCTTAAAAGGGGTTGCGCCTCCAAAGTGGTTGTTGGATGCAGATACACCGCAAGTGGGAAATCGTTGAAGGATCTGGGCGAAGTTACCCATCATCGCGTTCCTTTGTTTTTCAAGGGCCTCCTCGAGCAATATTTTGATAGGATCTCTTGCTCCCTCATCTTTCTTTTCGTCCCCCATGGGTGGTCGTTGGGGTTTGTGAGGCTGATCTTGCAAAGGTTCAACCAGATTGAGCCCTAACTCCTTATACCCTGATTTTGTTGGGGACATGCAAAGAAGGATCGAGAAAGCGCAACCTGGCTCTGATACCATTGATACAGATTTATGCAGGAACACAACAGAATACACAAATAACCATGAATACAAAGATGCAGCGGAAATAACACTTCATTTCATTAATATCAAAGAACCGAAATTTGTTTACAGATAGAATAGAAATAAACTAGCTGGGGCGTTGGTAGCTTATCTCTGAGAAGAGATGTGGTGGATACAACCCTCTGAACTCTGTGTTCCAATGAGGCTCAAAGGCCTATTTATTATTGAGAAAAAATGGAAACCCTAAACCTCCAAAAAACCTAACCCTAGGAGATAAAACGCCAAAATATGGGCCCCATCGGGGTAAATTGGTACATCAATTTCCGGGGTCATAACTTTGGCATCCTATCTCCATTTGACGCATATGATACATCGTTAAAAATATCTATCCAAGGACTACAATTTTTGGCAGAATATATTTTTTGATCGGACCATGCCCAAAAAACGTCATTTAGGGCCTCAAAATGGCTCTGGAAGTTCAATACCCAAAAAACTACCAAAAATAGTAAATTGTGCTACAATTAAGGAAACTGAAAAACTAAAAGAAACAATGGTGGGGGTCCAAGTGGAATAGGTAAGTGGCCAACAATATCCACCTGGATCACAAGCACTCTACCCACAACCCTAATGTTAGAGCCACCCAAAATTACTCTATTGTTGAGGATCCGGGTCAAACCCCTTGCACGATGTCGACTTTGGAGGTACTGCAGACGTGTCTTTCACAAAGGAATGTCTTGCTATCTGCGTTAGGATATCTACACCCATGTGGATCCATGGTTATCAATTTTGATGTCATGGATGTGAAGCCTCACTTGCCTTACCATGTGCCATTCCAGATCCACGTGGGTTACTCAAAGTATGCCATCAAACACACTTGTATTGATGAAGGTGTTGCAACATGTGTGATGTCCTTAATCTGTTGGAAATCCATTGGATCTCCAACCCTCTCTCAATCTCTAACCATGTTGACTGCTTTTGATGGTCGTTCTTTCTGCCCTCATGGTATTCTTCCTGCCTTCTTGGTCTAGTTAGGTGGGAAGACAGTGGAGGTGGATGTCGAGGTGGTTGATGCACCCCTTGACTATAATTTGTTACTAGGAGGTAATTGGACTTATGCTATGACTGCAATCATATTGTCTGTCTTTCATACTCTATGCTTTCCTCACGATGGGAAGATCACGACAATCGACCATTTGTCCTTTGCGTATGCTAGCCCCAATGCATCGGTTGGACCATCGATGCCCGTGATCAACAATTATCAGCCGACAAATAAGAACATTGGTGTCGGAATGTATTCATCCCTTATGGGTACCTTTGAATTTGTGGCTCCAATTCATCATATCTATGCCATGTCCAGTATGTCTTCTTCGTCAATGAGGTACGTTACTTTTTGCACTTCATATTTTAACCATCCTTGGACCCTACCTTCCTCGATTGAGTCTTGTGAAGTTTAGTCACATACTAGAATGGCTATGCCACTGTCGGCGACAGAGATAGTGTATCAAGTTTTTCTTGACTCTTCTGTCGACCTAGATCTTGTCACTTCGTAGATGGACAAAGAGGATCTTGTTCTTAAGCCCGTATGGGCCACTTCATCATCTTTCTCACATAACTTCCTCGATTATACTTTACCCTCGGATGAAGCAATTGTAGAAGCCATTAATGGTTCTAACATGCCATGGGATGATATGCACAATCTCTCTTATTTCCTCCCAGAACTTGTTAGAATCAAACAAGATGATTTTAGATCTACCTTGAGCGATATAGTCAGTCACGTCGTATTTCCACTTGATATGTTCAACATTTATGTCGAAGGAAACATGAAGAGTATCTCTCCTACCGTCACGATCAATATCTCTCATATTCCTAGTAAGGTTGAAAATGTATATATCGGTGTAGATTGTTCGTCGGAAGAAATTATGATCTACACCGAGCTCTTCAAAACATTTTGCGATGTATTCCCTTGGTCATATGAAGAGATGTCAGGAATCGACCCTCGAATTGTCGAACATGAGATTAAAACATACCTGTATGCCAAACTTGTTCTACAATGACTTAGAGCTATCAATCCTAGGAAGGCCCCTACTCTTAAGGTAGAGGTGGAAAAACTGCTTAATGTTGGCTTTATCTACCCGGTTCCCTTCACTAAATGGGTTTCCAATCCTATTCATGTGAATAAGAAGCAAGGAACCATCCGCGTATGCATGGATTTTCGAGACCTGAATAAGGCCTATCCTAAAGACAACTTCTCGACACCCTTCATTGATAAGATTCTTGATGAGTGTGCGGGAAGCGAGGTTTTTTCTTTTATGGATGAATTTTCAGGATACAACCAAATTCAGATGAAGCCCGAGGATCAACATAAGATGGAATTTATTTTTCCTTGGGGTTATTTCGCATACCGGAAGATGCCTTTCGGCCTTAAAAACATCATATCAACCTTCCAATGAGTTATGACCTTCACATTTCATGATATCAATCATATAGTCGAAGCCTATCTCGATGATCTTGCTACTCACTCCCGCAAGAGAGTGGATCACCCTACCCACCTTTGTCTAGTTTTTGAAAGATGCCACTATTACTGCATCTGTTTGAACCCTCATAAATGCATCTTTTGCATTAGATCAGGTCTTCTTCTAGTATTCCTAGTCTTTGAGATTGGGATCATGGTGGATCGGTTAAAGGTTGAGGCAATACTTTGATTGCCTCCCCCAAGCACTATTCGTCAGCTTCAAAGTTTACAGGGGAAAGCTAACTTTTTGCGTCGGTTTATAGTAAACTATGCCAATATTACTAAGGGTTTCATGCATCTCTTGAAGATGGACACAAGTTTTATCTGGGATGAGTGAGCCCAGAAGTCCTTCGATGCTCTAAAGAAAGTCTTGGTATCGACGCCTCTACTGAAGCCTCCAGACTACAGTAGAGATTACTTGCTTTATATCGCCACGTCCGAAGGGGCGATTAGTATGGTTTTAGTTCAGGAGGATGATGAGCGCCATGAGCATGTCTTTTACTATCTTAGTCGAAACCTAGTCGTCCCTAAACTCAAGTATTCTCATGTCGAGAAGCTAGCTTTGGCTATCGTTCATGCAGTTCAATGATTACGACACTATATATTGCTTTGAAAAACTACTGTGGTTTCCGAAGTCAATCCATTTCAATACGTCCTTACTAGGTGTATCATAGGGGGGGAATATAACAAATGGATTGTCATCTTACAAGAGTTTGATATTGATTTTTCCTCGGCAAAACCCAAGAAATCACTAGTTTTTTGTCAAGTTAATATCGGACTTCCCTCAGTTAGATGAGGATGTTATTCATGTTGATTCATTTGCATATGAACACATTTTCCTTGTCTTGTTGTTAGACCCCTGGTATGGAGATATTGTGATCTATATTCAAACCTTGAAGTTCCCTCAACATCTTTCGAGAGATGATTGACGACGCATACAATACCAAGCTAATAACTACCTTATCGTGGACGACATTTTGCATCATCAAGGAGTAGATAATATCTTGCATTGCATCGCTGCTTGAATCATGAAGAAGCTAAGTCTGTTATGAACGATTGTCATAGTGGGGCTTTTGGTGGTCATATATCTAGGCTTGCGACAACCCAAAATAATTTGCGAGTCAGTTATTTTTGGCCGTCTATTTTTAAAGATTGCGTCAAAGTGTTCAAGAAGTGTCACCCCTACCGGGTGTTCACTCAGAAGATGCACACACCTCCAACCCCTCTTCACCCAGTCATTACCATTGGTACCTTCACAAGTGGGGGTGGATTTTGTGGATTGCAACCCAACTTAGGCTGGGGGGAGTCGACATATTATCGTGGTCGTTGACTACTTTACTAAGTGGGTCAAGGCCATGGCTACAGTTAAATCTGATGGTAAGACTGTTGCATTTTTGTATTCAATAAAATTATAGCCAGGTTCGAAATCCTGAGTAAGATTGTCATTGATCATGGCAGTCATTTTCAGAATGAAATGATGGAAGAGTTAGCATTGAAACTGGGGTTTAAACATGGTCATTTTTCCCCTTACTACCCCCATGAAAATGGACAAGTAAATTCCGTGAACAAGTCTCTCAATACCATTTTGCAGAAAATTGTCAGCTAGAGCAAATTCGACTGGCATATCATGCTTTACCTCGTGCTTTGGGCATACCGAACCTTGGTTAAGACTTCCACTAGTTTTTCTCCTTTCCAGTTAGTACAAGGTGTAGAGTATATACTACCTATTGAATTTTAAATCCCTTCTCTTATATTGGTAGTTACGCTCCTACTTGGCACTTCCGATATTGAACAATGCCTCATGCACCTAGAGAGTCTAGATGAGTAGCATTGAGATGCCTCTACGACTATCGAGGTGAATAAACGACGTGTTAAGGTCCAGTATGATAAGTCGGTCTATCCTTGGTAGTACATTGAGGGTGACTTGGTCCTCTTGTACGACTAAGCCAAAGAACCACTAGGGGCAGACAAGTTCAAACCCATGTGGCACAGTCCCTATATCGTGCGACGTGTCTTAAAAAAAGGAGCCTATGTTAGAAGATTATGAAGGGAATATGTTGAATGAGCCTAGGAATGGGCTCTACTTGAAAAGATACTACACTTGAGCCCCAAGCTTAGTCATTTCTCTTTGTATACTAATGTATTTTAGTGTATGTATCTTTTCCTCTTTTCTTCTTCAACTTGCTTATCGAGTTTTGATTCGGACGGATTTTCCACACAAGGAAGGACTTTACTGTGTTCACCAAGTTGATTTACAGAGTGGTGAAGTTATATGTTATATGTTTTATGTTTTTCATGAATTCTTATGCTTTATGAGATGCTCATGCATATTATTTATGCTTTATGAGCTTTTGAAAAACTCATACATTATTATTCATTATTGATGTAAAATGATTAATACTTGTGAGGGAAATTAGATTCACGTATTTATCATTAAATTATCATTTTGGAAATTGGTTTTTATGTGAGAAACCACCTCACACCAATTTTCCATTATTCTCAGTTTAGGTTGAGAGAATCGAGGACATGGATGAAGAGTTTTTGGGTGGTTTTGAGACTTTTCCCTTTATGTACTTGAAGATGGTTTGAGATCCCACATTCATGGATCTTGTTTTCCTCTTTTGTAATTAGATCCTATTATTGTGGATCTAGGATTTAATACTCTTTCTTAAGAGGGAGTGAGGAAAAACTATACAATGCCTTATGTGAGCCCTTTGAAAGGGGGAGAGTAGGGAGGAGAGTAATGGAGAGTTAATGAGTGGAGTTAGAAATCCATAGTGCTACTACTCCTAAGCTTTGAGAGAATTATTCATGTAAGGTATTATCCTTCTTGATGTATGGAGAGGTATGAGTGTGAGCAGTCTTCTTGAATACTCACTGAAGGAGAAGGCATATCTTATGTAATCACTTATGAGAAGGTCCCAACATCGTTTGAAGAAGGAATGAAAGCGATATGTATTCCAATTGAAGTGGATCCGGAGACATAGCCCAGGAGGGGTGAACTTCGTTACCAACATTGGTTGTCTCTCTCACTTGTCTTTTCATGTGCTTTAATCCATTTTGAGTTCATGTGTGTTATGTATTATTGTTTACAAGAATGATTAATCATGGATTCATAGGCCCTTTAATACTTATGCAAATACTTCATCAGAAAACGATTCTTAATTGAAAACTTGCGTAAAGCACCCACCCATTTTCAAATCATGTGGTATCAGAGCTAGGCTGAATGCTTTGTAGGATGGGAAAAAGAGCGAAGAAAGAAGAAAGAATTCAAGAATTAGAAGAGATAAATCACAACATTCAAGCTAAAAATGCAGAGTTGAGAAGGCTTTTGTAAGTTGTAGAAGAATAGAAGCAAGAGCTTCAAAAGAGGTCTCAGCTTCATGGAGAAGTCCTCAATGGAATTATTGAAGAATTGCAACTCTAATTGCAAACCAAGGATGATCTCCTGGCTAAGTTGCAGCATGGTGAACGAATGGAAGACAAAGAGCCTTCTATCATGGATGCACAAACTCAAACCGAGGTATATGATGCTTCGTCATGTTTAATGTTTTCTCAGTATGAAACTAATGTGGGCATGGATCTCCTCACGAAGATGGGATACAAAGGAGGTGGACTTGGCATTCATGGCCAAGGAATCACTCAACCATTAGAGGTGGTACAAAGACCACAATTCGCAAGTTTGGGTTATGGCAAGGAGGAGAATGGAGAATGCTCAAAGGTTGTTGAAGAAAAAACCATCTCTTCACCATCAGATTCCATGAAAGGAATCAATCCAACTTGTCCTCATCAGAGAAAGAACCACTTAGGAAGGTATAAAGTACATTTCAATTCTTTTCTTACATATGAGAAAGATGATTATGGTCATAGGTCTTCTAACCATGATGTAGCCAAGGATTGCAAGAAGAAAGTTTGGGTAGTGAAGAAGATCATGCCCATCGAAAGTGAGGCAAGACAGAAAGAACCTCTTTTACGTCTTCGTGACAAGGAGATGTTGTTAAATGAGAAGCAAAGGAACTATTGCACTCATTGTGAGATGAGTGACCATTGGATTGGAAATTGGAAATTTCATCCTCGGCTTCGTCTAAAACGTGGCAAAAGAGTCGTACAAGCTCCTGCAAAGAAGAAGGAAACAGATGAATGATTTAGTCCAACGACAATAATTCCAAAAAAATTTCTTCAAAAATATCAACTATCCAAGGAGCATCCATTTGAATGGCTTGGTAAACAATGGTTATCATTTCTGCAAAATTTAAAACTTTCTATGAGTTTTTTTTTTTTTTATGGGGGACGTTGATGCTACCTTCATCGATTTTTTTTTAAATTATTCATGATCATCTCTTCTAGAAGTTGGATAACCATGTCTCTATTAGAAATATGGATGGTCTTATTGATGTGGCCAAGGAATCTACCAAACAAGATGGGAGACCGTCAAAATGAAGGACAATTAATGAAATATTGTTGGTGCCACATAGATGTTTTCCAAAGCCATCGAGTCTTTAGCTCTGAGTTCGTTATGTGGATGCATATGTTGGTAGCAAATTGTTTCCTACTATTCTGAACTTTATCTTGAATAATCCCATTGTTGGTGTGGGTTTTACTTCGACTAGTGATACTTCGACTGTGTTGTCAACGTATTGTGTTGTTGCAGGGATACTTCGACTGTGTTGTCAACGTATTGTGTTGTTGCAGGGATACTTCTTATTATCTTCTTCTTTTTTTCCTGCAAATAACATCCCCATTGCACAATTAGTGTAGCTGATTGCTAATGGTGTGTTGGTTCTTAGTTTTGATACTGATTTCGATGGGTGTACGAGGCTGATCCGGGAGGTGACTGCATAGTTTTCAATCTATCTAGCTAACTTGCTCAACAACTTGTGGTTAGAGGAACAAAAGACCGCAAGGATTGATATCMTGCAACAGTTCGATTGGGAGATGCCAGATTGGGTCATTGTGTTGGATGTCTATACCAATCCTCTGTATTTGTAATATAAGTCTAGTTGGGATGGATTTATCCTTTGATTTCCAATCCCACCTTTGCATCAACGACATAGATAGGTGATCCTGCGTCGATCGATCGAGCTATTCATACGAAATAGTCGAAGACGTGTCAGGGAAGGGCGTTTGATTTGTTTCAAAGAGGACGTTGACATTTCCAATAGTGATTCATCTTGTGACTCGTTGGCAGATTCAATCAATCTCCAAGAATAGATCGACGGTTGTCACGCCTCCAAGATTTGTGTTGCATGGAGAAGAGTTTGTTGAGCATGTGTCCGTTCATAAGCATCGTTGCCATTGTCCAATTCGTTGTGATCACTGTGAAAGAGGTGCTGAGACAGATAATGTGTCTTATATTAGAGATTTGGAGGGATTCCAAGTTGACGAATACAACAAGGAAGCCAGGTCTACCATTGAAGTGTCGAAAAATTCACGTCATTTACATGTGTGTTAAAATTTCTAGCCCAGAAATATGATAAATCTATTGTTGGTGATCATAATGGGATTTTGTACGATATTGTAGAAGATATGGTGGATATGGTACAATATCTATGCTCCCAAATGCTCAACTGATTCATTTGAATTGGCCAAGGGAGAAGCCAAAACTCCACAATGTGATCCTTGCATCAATGATTACGTATACGCATATCTTAATAGTCCGGATGTCTAGAAAGCCATGCATGCAAACGATTGTGAATACTTATCTTCAACGAAGACAAAAATTCTGTAGTACCCATCAATGAAATCAAATTTCCAATTGAGACTCCATGGCACCCCTGGCTTAATGGCGACGAGGTAGAGAAATGTTGGTACAATCGGTAGCGTGGCACCTCACGCTCGGATTGTTGTGGAAAAATCCACCTATCGTGTTGTAGGAGTGCTGGAAGATGTGGTTGCAGAAATTTATCAAGCAAGATGCAACAACATTTATAATTGTCTATTGGACCTTTATAGTGCCTTCACCGACAAACCAACGATCTGACTGCAACAACTATTGGCAAGGCCTTAGGCCTGAGAGAGATTCGGGTATAGAAGGATGTGGATGGGGTACTGACTTGTGACCCAAATGGATTTGCAGGTCTGGCGGTCGATCACTGAAAGGATCGATGTATATCCAATTATAATCCAACTTTCTACAGTTTGCGAGTTCATTCTCAAGCAGTGGCAAGGGTTTTAGTTTTTATTCGTAGTCGAATTTGATACAGGCCAGATCCTTGGCTTTCCAATTGCAACCTAGATTTCTCTTCTCTCATTCCATTACTCGACGAATATTCCTTGTGCTATCTACCTCTGTTGTTGGTGGTGCGTTGCTATGAAAATGTGGTCCACATAACGAACAATATGGTGGCAGTGTTTGAGATATTGTTGTTGGAAACTCATTGTTATATCGGTCATTTCTCAAAATCGCCCATGAAAATTAAAACTGTACAGTATCTGAAATTATGTGCAGTTGGTGCTCCTGTAGTTGTCATATCACTTGGTATGTTTCGAGGGTTTAAGGACACAATGACTCATCTTTATGCAACAGTTGCATAAATTACACAATAGCATTGTTCCAAGCCTCTCCACCAGACATGCCCAACACCTAAAAGTTGAGGTCACATGGGATTCTTAGATGGAGTGTCGACCATGGGAGTCTATGCCATGGAGCCAAGTACTAAAGCATGAGTAGAAAATCGAAAGCTTTTGGTGCTAAATATTAGCATTCACCATTGGAAGATGGGTTTGTTACTTTGGTTTCAGCGTTTGAGGTATGGCGCATCATGTGACGTGGATTTATATTATAGTTTGCCCACTTAACTATTGAGGTTTATTGTTGCTAAAAACCAAGTGTTCATACCTAATGACCATCAAAGGAATATTGGGAATGATATGTAAAAGGGGGGTTTGAAAACCATATATGTTTCCCTTTTGTACATGATTTTTGCACATAAAAATTGCCTTCTAATTTGATGTAATTACCATGGAAGGGCCATAGTTTGGCCATAGTACATTTTCTGGGCATCATATTTGGCATGAGAGATTCCTTGAATTTTGATGTATGAGCCATGTAAAGGCCTTGAGCCTTTCGTTTCCTATTGAAGCATGTAATTTCCATGTAAAGATTTGTACAAGGAGAAGTAAAAGTAAATGAAGGCATATACCTTCATTATACTACCCATAATTGCCACATGATGGATCAAAGGCAATCAAGGGGCATTTAGAAATTTTTCCTCTGCTTAGAGTTCGATATATGGCCTTTAAAAGAGTTGGGCATTTGAAGTGCACATAATTTTGTAGTGGGGGCTTTTGCACCACTAGTGCATATATTACTGCACCTTTTGTAATGGGTAGATAGGACCATAGGGTTTTGTCAAATTTGTGCACCTTCTGGTATATCAAAGTGCCTTGTAAAACCAATTATTATGAAGCATTGTAATAGTTGTTTAGCCACTCTTGAGTGAGGAGAGTGAGAGGCGTTATTTTGCACCTTAAGCCTTCATTGGCTTCATTTTGTAATCATCATTGTAAATAGTTGTATGAGGTGATTTGCCTATGCCATTTTGGCGATTCATTGTAAACTTGACCAAGAGTCTAGTTATAAACTCTTGGCAAGTAAGGTACTCCAAAGATTGAAGTACATGTCATCATCTACAGGTTGCAAGATTATGTAGGTGGGCTTCGACATTTCAGCTCCGAAGAACAGAGGTGAAGGAGACCAGTGATGTGCCTTTCCAAACTTTTTCTTTGCAGCGATTGCGAGTGTTGGCTTTGCATTTTGATTCCGAAGTACGCATGTGAAGGAGTCTTGAAAGAATGGCCTTTTGAGGACATTTTCATACTGATAGAGTTGATAGCTTTGGAGACCAAAAGGTTCTTTGTGGGGAGGCGTAATCTGGACAGATTTTCTACACAGGGAAGGACTTTAATGTGTTCACCAAGTTGATTTGCAGAGTGGTGAAGTTATATGTTTTGAGTTTTATGTTTCTCATGTATTATTATGCTTTATGAGATGCTCATGCATATTATTTATGCTTTATGAGCTTTTGAAAAACTCATACATTATTATTCATTATTGATTTAAAATGATTAAAACTTGTGAGGGAAATTAGACTCACGTATTTATCATTAAATTTTCATTTTGGAAATTGGTTTTTATGTGAGAAACCACCTCACACCAATTTGCCATTATTCTTAGTTTTAGGTTGAGAGAATAAAGGACATGGATGAAGAGTCTTTGGGTGGTTTTGAGACTTTTCCCTTTATGTACTTGAAGATGGTTTGAGATCCTACATTCATGGATCTTGTTTTTACTCTTTTGTAATTAGATCCTATTATTGTGGATCTAGGAGTTAATGCTCTTTCTTAAGATGGAGTGAGGAAAAACTATATAATGCCTTATGTGATCCCTTTGAAAGGGGGAGAGTAAGGAGGAGAGTAATGGAGAGTTAATGAGTGGAGTTAGAAAGCCATAATGCTACTACTCCTAAGCTTTGAGAGACTTATTCATGTAAGGTATTATCCTTCTTGATGTATGGAGAGGTATGAGTGTGAGCAGTCTTCTTGAATCCTCACTGAAGGAGAAGGCATATCTTATGTAATAACTTATGAGAAGGTCCCAACATCTTTTGAAGAAGGAATGAAAACGATCCATATTCCAATTGAAGTGGATCTGGAGATGTAGCCTAGGAGGGGTGAACTTCGTTACCAACATTGGTTGTCTCTCTCACTTGTATTTTAGTGTGCTTTATTCCATTTTGAGTTCATGTGGGTTATGTATTATTGTTTACAAGCATGGTTAATCATGGATTCATAGGCCCTTTAATCCTTATGCAAATACATCATCAGAAAATGATTCTTAATTGAAAACTTACATAAAGCACCCACCCATTTTCAGATCAAGTTTTCCCTTGGTTGGTAGATGTCAACAGAGTCTTCGGTCTACTTAGGATTCACAGATGGGGCTAGTCGTCATACACAGAACTTGGCTTCCATCACTTGGGTTGTTTACTCACCTGAGGGTCTATTGGTGTCTTCAGGTGGCGTTTGCCTAGGGCCATCAACGAATAATGTGGTTGAATATAGCGTCATTATAAATCTTTTGCGCGATGCCATTTCACATGGTATTAGTTCTTTAGAAGTTCGTCTGGACTCCCAGTTAGTAGTATGTCTGTTGAACGACAATTATTGTGTGTGATACCCTTCTCTACTCTGATGATTCCTATGGGTACGACTTTTGGAACGACATTTTTATTTTATTACTTATCATCACATACCTAGGAGTTCTAATTATGTATCTGATGCATACACTAATTATGTTTTAGATTGGAATTTGTCACATAACTAAAGCAAAGAAAAAACTTTCACCAATGTACACATTGTAATATAAGTAAAGCCGAAGGTCACTGTTTTTTATATTTCATCCCTCCAAAAAATATGGTGTTATAGTAAAAAATTGGGGCTCACACCCTCAAGATACATATACGACCGATCAATACAATAATCACAACATATATGCCTGTGGCACCAGATGAGTGTCATGATAGCATAGTATTATGTTTGTGAGACATCAAAAGAGTCACACCTAAGCATGGGGCACACCTACCACCTATTGTTGCATCGCCTCTGATAGATCCTCTACCTAAACCATGGGAATTCTCTGTGTCAAACGAGACAGGTTTCCTTGTACATTTTGAAGCACTCTATTTACATCTCCTCCCGCTGGCTCATCCTCCCGGTGCCTCTGTCAGTGTCTTCGTAGTCCGCCTGGTCGTTGTGGACCCACATCTACATAACATACATGTTTTAATTAGTACTTGACATCATCCAAAAAAAAATTTGTTTTCTTATACAAAAATACAAAAAAATGAAATATTAAAAAAAAATTGCATACCTATGTATATGTAGGCGGAACCTGGTGGTAATGGCATGTTTGGATATCCTCTAAAGTTGATCCCTGCATAAGGGTAGTCCTTCAGAGCTATCGATTGCCACCGCCACCAGAAGAAAAACTCGTCGATGTAGTGTGTTGGTACCCTACCTCCCCCCAACCGCCTCATCACCTCAGTCCATCGTGCCATGGTTGGATCGCGAGGTCCATGTAGAACAATCTCCACTCTAGGGAACAATCCTGGAACCCACTCAAAGAAAAAACTACACATGATAGACGCAAACCCGAAGTTCCTCTTCCTACCCTATTTACAGTCTTTCAGTTGGCTTTTCATATTGGCCAACAGTGAGGTGCACCAGTCGTAAACTGTAGGTCTCAAGCACTCCACTAAATAGAACATAAGTGGCTTAGATGCCTGATGCAATGAACCTGACCCTATGATCCGTGCCAATACTAGGACAACAATCTTGAGACTCAATTTTTTTATCGCTCTTATCAGGAGTTGGCTCCTTACCTTCTCGGTCCCTACAATGCAATGAGTGGCTATGTAATCCTCTATGTTCATGTCACTCCCACCTCCCCAGGCATTGAGGTTCACCACCTCACCCCGACGTGACAATATGATAAAAAATTATATGTCCTCAACTTCAATCCTCAATAGTTTCCCATCAAGGTTGAAGGTCTCCGTATCTGGATCCCAGTAGTTCACTAACATCTGGAGCAATCTCACTTGAGACCTCATGCCTTTGAGAGCCCAAAACTTGTATAGCCCACATCTCCTTAATTCCATTTGGGCCCCTGGATCTCTCTCCACTGCAACATCAACCTCTTCATGCTCTCTTTCTCTCCACTCTAGCACCATCTTGCAAGTTTAAAATCAATTTCTTATTCGATAACAATTTAAAAATGCAATCCACGAACTTGTACGCGAGTTGCAATTTACATAGTCACATATAGGGTTGCATATACGTGGTCTATTTTTTATAACAGTCGTGTATAGGGTTGCATATATGTGGTTTGTTTTTTATAATAGTTGCATATAAGGTTGCGTATATGTGACCCGATGAACTATAGCCCGCGTACACCCTAGTTTCTAATTTGCACCTTGAAATACTCAAAAAATGAAACCTAATTGCAAATACTAATCCACTAGAAATGAAGAGAAGGGGAAGATGAATTACTTGGTCCAGACGGTTGTCAATTCCGTCACTTGTAGCTCCCGCAATCTGCAGTTGAAATCTGGGGGCAATTTGGTCCAAAATGCACTATTTGGGTAAAACCTGGCTAAAATCGGGCTAATCATACTGGTCCTATGATTAGAGGGAATGTTTCTATCCCCATTTTTAAAAATAGGAACAATGAGGTTTTGCATCCATGGTTTAGAGAAGCCATGCTTAAATTCTAAATTGAAGAGCTTGTGTATGTGAGGGATGAGGATAGACCCTCCGATTTTAAAATTTTCATCTTGGTAGCCTTGAATGTCCTTAGCTTTCCCATTTGCAAGCCGCTTAACCCCGAACTCTATTTCATTCAAAGAAAAAAAATCATCCTCTTTAGGGACAATAGGAATGCTATCCATGGCATTAGAGAACTTGTAAAGACTTTTAAGGTAGGAATTCCAGTCCCTTAAGGGAATCATATTATTTTCTTTAGTATTGTGGTTTAGAATTTTCCTCCATAACTTCTTATGATCCATCTTAGAGAGTTGTGAAAGCTATTCTTTCATTTTATTGATATAGTACCTTTTTTTCCTTTTAATTAGGGATTTGTACGTATTGATCTTATCGAGTTTTAAGGACTCATTAGAAGCATCCCTAATGGATTTCCTAGCAAATTTACAATCTTTATCATACCAAGGGTTGGTCGTTCTATTGTTCTTTTTACAAGACACCTTGAAAGATAGCTTGTTAATAGAAGTGGAAAAGGTAGTTGTAAAATTACGATAGAGGTCTTTAATGTTGTCCTTATAAGTTAGGAGATGTAATTCACTATTTAATTCCTTTAAGAAAAGGTCAACTTTACTTTTGTCAAAGCGCAATTGCCTTTGATTATCAAAATTCACTTCAATGGCACTCTTGTGCTTGGCAAAGTTTAGAGTTAGGGTTAAAGGTCTATGATCAGAGTCAAGTTCATGGTAATTTAAAAGGTCAAAAGTTACTATTTGGTTGGAAATGGGGATATCATATATCACATAATCTATGACACTACTACCTAACCCATGAATACAAGTCATCTGGTTGGAGTTTGGCCACTTCATTACTCCATTCCAAATTATTAGGTCTTGAGAGCTGCAGAGCTTGACCAACTCAGTACCAAACAAATTCTCAATTAGGTCTTCAGAGCTTCGTTTGTAGCTATTAGATAAAACAAGGTCCTCATCTAGCCATAAAGGATTATGGTTGGAATCATTGCTTAAAAGAGTAGCTTGGTTAGTTGTAGTCCTAGCATTAAAGTCTCATAGCACAAGGATATTACCTTCATTTTTCAAACTAAAAATATCTTGTTCTAAATTATTATAGGGACAATTGCTATCTAGATTGTTTTTCTTATAAAAAGTAGAATTAATAGGTGCAAAATAGCAAATTTCTATATACATCTTCTTAGCATTGGCATCTGAAATTTCTATCCAAATGTACTGATTGAAAGGGTCGATCTTATGAAGTTGAATGTGAGGATAAATGCTCTTTCTAATATAACAAGCTATGCCCCCAATATTAAATTTTGGGTGAGAAGACATGGCACGATAGTTACACACAAATAATATTCGTATTCCATACACATCAAGAAACAATACACATATATAGTTGGAGTCAGATCCAACTAATTCCAAACATAGATATGGAGGTTGAGATAATCTCTCAACAACCTCTAACAAATCTCCAAACTCGACACATTGCATTAATGGAAGCATTATATCCAACACCCCCTTTTAATGCTTACATTACAAAACTCATTAACATCACATAAATACATATTACAAACACTATTCTTTGAATTTCTGGTCTTCATCAACATCTTCTACCCACTTCTGAACTATCATAGACTCCGCTCTTTCTCATCTCTTCATCTCGAGTTGCCACTTCATTCATCACATATATAGTTTCTTCTGACCATCGATGGTGTATTTTTTATGACTGGCGATTCTTGACATACCCTGAAGAATAGTCTAGATATTGAAACATCCTGTGGATACACTACCATCTGTGAAATCCCTCGAGGAGCAAATTTCAACAATTATATAGGAAAGTGATCTGGCTACTAGATATATTCAGTAGTCAATCATACAATTTGACCTTTTTTTTTACAAACTCACAAACATACAAAGATAACCTGCCACTGCTGGTCTTGAAGCATTGAAGTACAACACAAACTTCCAGATTTTAACAGACTTGCATACATACTCAAACCAATCATGCATTCTTATAGCACCGAAGAACATTAACAACTACAAGCTTGAATTATGTCACTCTGTTATATGATTAATTGTTCATAATATAATTTTACAAACAAATAATAATGCTAATACATACTTAAATGATGCATATCACATCGGGAACGCCGCAAAGCCAAATCAAACTGTAATTAAAATTCACGCATTGTTGCTGTTAAGAACCAAACATCAATATAGCATAGAAAAACCTCAGGAAAAGTACTCAACGCCTTGAAAGAGAGATAATTTCAGATAATAAGCCTCTTCGAGGGGGCAACCTCCTTTTACCCCACTTAAATGTTCAAGTACAAGATGATTCAAAATGAAAATGT
>ML788280.1:350000-363473 GCA_009831015.1 Picea engelmannii | reverse complement strand
CCAAGTAGTGAGGGAGATAATGCCCTGAATTCACTTGATTAGTGAGGGAGAGATCTCAAGTGAGGGATAGATTGGTTTAATTACTTGAGGAGTGCAAAGAGAAGAGAAATAAGTATATAACCTTCAATGAACTAAGTCTTGATGTATTCATATTCCTCTTTTAATCTTATGCATTTATACCTTTGCTCTTTTCATTAGAAATAGGAATTGAAGAATCATAATCTCTTATTTCCTCATCTTTCGGGACTTTTACTCTAACCAAGTTTTGATGTATTCATAACCAAGTTTTGATGAACTCGAGTTCATCTTTCAATCTTATATTTTAATATCTCATCTCTCTTCAATGTATCAAAAAATAGATGGAATTATATCTAACATCACCTCTTACAAGATTCTCCTATATGAAAGAAGACTATACCCAATAAAATGGGACATGATGAGAAAATGAATTCCATATAAATAGAAAATAGCAACCATGGAGAACCACATGATAACCAAGATGAAATAATAAGGAGAAAGAAAACTTGGAACCAATAGTGAGGATAATAATTTGGAGATTGAGATATACAAGAAGAAAAGTACCCAATGGATAAAAAACAGTGGAAAATAATGTACACAAATGCTACAAGAAGAGGAAATGGATAAAACAACAATATTACATAAAAAAGATTCAACGGAAAGGAGGAAATTAAAGTGCAAAACCATTTAAAACTTATCATCCAAAGGCATGAAAAAAAGATGATGATACAACTAAAAATAAACTCACATAGGGTGAGATGTGAAACATGAAGATAGGAACAACTAAATGAGTCTTGGGAGAAAATATTATGCAGAGTATGTGGAAATGGGGGTAGAAACTCAAAACGGCTTTCTCCTACATTACTCAATGTATAGCAAGTCGAGGTGAGGTAGATTTTGTACATAAAAAATTAAGAATCAACATTTCAAAAAAATATAATGAGAGATACAACAAAATTAGTTAAGAAAATGATGTAAACTAGAAATAAATAGTTGTGAGTAGAGTCAATGAATAGATAACTTTTGATGCATAGAAAATGACACTAAATCTATTAAAATAGATAGTAAATCTATAACTTAAATCTGAAATTACACTAATATCTCTAATTATTATTAATCTCTTTCCCCATAAAACAAAATATAAACTTTCATTTCCCACCTATACCTTGGTTAACACTGTGATAAAAAAATATCAACCTATCTTTGAAATCACTCTATACAGCCTTTTCTCTTTCTTATGTACATCAAAATCAAAACGTGAAGATACCTCTGGCTCTCAAGTGGGTTGGTAGCAATACCAATTCCCTGAACCCTTTACTGGTGATGAATGGACAGCCAAAGTGCTTTGCTGGTGATGAGTGGACACCCAAAGTGGGGGTTGGTAAAGGGCAGTGGACAAATTCAAAGCAATCAAACTTGAAACTGTTAAACCAACTCACCAAAAAAAGGGTTCAACCAATACCAATCCGACAGGTGTGAAAGGAAAGATCGCAGCTTTTTCCAATGGAACAGAATATAGTTATTTTATTCCTATGAAAGTATCGTAGGAAAATAAATCCTTTGCTCCACAAACTTTGGAAAATACATTTTCTACACTGCACCGACAACGTTTTCTACCACGACATGAAAGCTTACACGTAAATTAAAACTAAAACACCATTTACGCGTATATTTCTACCAACCGATGGCTGAGATTGGATGACGTGGGTAATTCTGAGGCGTCCGATTGGAAAAAGTCACCGACGGCTTCGATCACTGGTTCATTACTCGTGGTCTGTATGGCCTTTAAATTGATGAATCGAGGAAAGACCAATGCGTCATTGGTTTAGCTAAGCTCTATTAGCTCAGGCCTCTCTGCTTCGATTGGATTCTCAGTCTCTGCTGTGCTGTGCTGTTTGCTCTGCTCACTTCAGCCCAGGTAGGCACAATACGGCCTTAATTATTGTTCTGAAAATGGTTCATTGATTTATGACCTTAAATGGATCAGGCAGGGTCTATTATAGCCCAAATACCTTGTGGGTTCTCATTTATTGACGAGATCTTTATTCTGTTGGAACTGGATTTGGTGTATGATTCCCAAAATGGGTTTAATGAGGAGGCAGTAGATTGGGTGTATGATTCCCAAGATTTGTTTGTTTATCAGTTTTTATTGTGTAGATCTCTAAGCTGCCTAGTTTTGGCCTTGATGTTAACAACGAGGTCAAGATCTGAAGGGGAATTGCTAAAATCTGTCTAGGAATTTAGAAATATCGGGTATATATGCAGGTGTTTTGTTAAATGTGCGAAATAGCGATTTTTTATGTTTTTATTTTTTATATCTGTTGTAGAAAATGAGTAGTTCTATATAGATCCATCTTAGTGTGATAATTATCCAAAGAGGTGCTCGGATCCAGTATTGGTCTGTTTTCTTCTGATTAGACACGCCTCTATCCAGATTTGGAGATCTATAATCATGCCTTCTGTTTAAATCTGAGATCTTTGATCCAGACGGATTTGAATCTGAACACTGCAGGCATTTTTAGAAATGTTTTAGAGATCTGTTGGATTAAGCTAGGGTTGTGGGATTTACTTATGGATTTTGACTGTTGTTGCAGATGGAGACCTTCTTGTTCACATCTGAGTCTGTAAATGAGGGACACCCAGACAAACTCTGCGACCAGATTTCCGACGCAGTGTTGGATGCATGCCTCATCCAGGACCCCGACAGCAAGGTAGCGTGCGAGACTTGCACTAAAACGAACATGGTCATGGTTTTTGGTGAAATCACCACCAAGGCCGATATCGACTATGAGCAGATCGTTCGCAAGACCTGCAGGGAGATTGGTTTCATTTCTGACGATGTGGGTCTTGATGCTGATCACTGCAAAGTGCTGGTTAACATTGAGCAGCAGAGCCCTGACATTGCCCAGGGAGTTCATGGGCACTTTACCAAGAGGCCTGAGGAGATTGGAGCTGGTGACCAGGGTCACATGTTTGGATATGCAACTGATGAGACCCCTGAGCTGATGCCCCTGACCCATGTGCTGGCTACCAAGCTGGGAGCGAAGCTCACCGAGGTCAGAAAGAATGGAACCTGCCCCTGGTTGAGGCCTGATGGGAAAACCCAAGTGACCATCGAGTACAGAAATGAAGGGGGTGCCATGGTTCCTGAGCGCGTTCACACTGTTCTCATCTCCACTCAGCACGATGAGACAGTGACCAATGATCAGATTGCTGCAGATCTGAAGGAGCATGTGATAAAGCCGGTGATTCCTGAGAAGTACCTGGACGAGAACACCATATTCCACTTGAACCCATCTGGCCGATTTGTGATCGGAGGACCTCATGGAGATGCAGGCCTCACTGGCAGGAAGATTATCATTGATACTTATGGAGGGTGGGGAGCTCATGGAGGAGGTGCATTCTCTGGGAAGGATCCCACCAAGGTGGACCGAAGTGGGGCATACATAGTTAGACAAGCTGCCAAGAGCATTGTTGCAGCTGGACTTGCAAGGAGATGCCTTGTGCAGGTGTCTTATGCCATCGGAGTGCCGGAGCCTCTGTCCGTCTTTGTTGACTCGTATGGTACAGGCAGCATTCCAGACAAGGAAATTTTGGAGCTCATTAAAGAGAACTTTGATTTCAGGCCTGGCATGATCACAATCAACCTTGACCTGAAGAGAGGAGGAAATGGGAGGTTCCAAAAGACCGCTGCCTATGGCCATTTTGGTAGGGACGACCCCGACTTCACCTGGGAGACTGTTAAGCCTCTCAAGTGGGACAAGGCTCAAGCCTAAATTAGAAGCATTTTTCTTCATTGCCAATAACTTCATCTGTGCTGTTTTCTTTACTAGTAGTATTAATAATGTGTTAGTAATTGTGTTGTGTTGTCACTCTAGCTTTGACCTGTAACTGTTTGGGTTATAGTGGCTGATTTTGTACTCCATATTTTCATATAATATTGACCATATTATTGGCTGATTTTGTAATTCATATGATCATTCATATTATTTTTAGGATTCCATTCACATATTGGCCATATTATCCTCTGTATTCCATATTGTTTCGACGGATGCTCCATCAACTTGCAGCACTATAAGCTGCTGCTGGTAATGTATGCGTTGTACTGTAATGGCTAAGTTGATTATTCTATGCCCAGTTGATTCTTAAGCTGCAATAACAATCTCTCATTATGGCTTTGATTTAATTCCCTAAGATTGATGATATCATTTCTAGCATATAAGTGAGCTGAATTCGATTCATTATCTACAATATCTGTGGCTGATTTTGTAATTCATATTACAATTCATACTATTTTAGGATTCCATTCACAGATTGGCCATATTATCATCTGTACTCTATTGTTTTGAGAGATGGTCCATCATCTTGCAGCATTATAAGCTGCTGCTGGTTATGTATGCTTTGGCCTGTAATAGCTAAGTTGATTATTTTATTCCCAGTCGATTGTTAATGTGCAAGAACAATCTCTCATTATGGCTTTTTTGATATAATTCCTTAAGATTGATGAATGCTTTGGACTGTAATAGCTAAGTTGATTACTTAATTCCCAGTTAATTGTTAATGTGCAAGAACAATCCCTCATTATGCTGTGATTTAATTCTTTAAGATTGATGATATGGTTTCTATTCTATTAGTGAGCTGAGTTTGATTCATTAATTTAAACTCTCTGTTGAGGGGAATGTGTGATTCATTACTTTAAGATAACTGTTTTGGTTCACTTTTTGTACTTGAAAAGATGCTATATTTGGTTTTATCCACGGGAAGTGGGCATGAACAATAATCAATATGGAAAATATCATGAGCCCCCAAGCAGGGGAATCAACCCTCTTTTGTTTTCCCAATGGCAGATCATAACAATATGTCATGATCCTAGTTGGAACTTCAGGATTTACCGTTCAAAAATACAGGAGCTCGTATCCACCTCTCTTTTTAAGAACTAATAGTTGCACACCACTCACATATTTAAGAGTCAAATGCTGCATATAACTAAAATCAGTGTGTTTCTGTTTTTCCAATGGAATTTTTTTGGGGCATTGCAATTTTGTTTTCAATCATAGTTGAAACTTTCAAATTGCCAACCCTGTGTGTATTGTAAAGAAGTATTTTGCTGTCAAATATAGATAACTTAATTTCAGGTGTCAATTCTTTTTAAAATGTAATGTGCAGTTTGTAACCTGTCTGGCGAATTCTCACGATTGGCCAATTGGCACATTTTAAGAATAATTTCTTATTATGGTTTTTATGTTTATGTCTTTTAAAGATTCATGATAGGACTTCAACTACAGTATATTCTGTCAACGTCCTTGATTGTGAGTGGAATTGGATTCTTTACTTTACAGAAGTATATGCTAGGAGATATACCAAAACTCCCAAGACTGTTTGCAAAAATAATGGTAAAATGGATTGATATGAGTTTGAGAACAATTTTTCATTGTGGCTTTGCTTAATGTCCTTAAAACATTGACGATAGAATTGGATTCCTTACTTTACAGATCTGCTAGGAGATATACCAAAACTCCGAAGATGGTTTACAAAAAGTGGATTGATACGAGTTTAGAACTATTTATCATTATGGCTTTGTTTGCTTTATGTTCTTAAATATTGATGATAAGACTTAACTACAGTATATCCCGTCAACATCCTTGATTCTGAGAATATCAATTCATATACTTCACTGAAACTCTTAAAATGGTTTGCAAAAATAATGACAGAATGGATGAATTCAACTCCAATTCTGGCTGGTCGACCACAAACTCAACCTGCTATCTAAGAAATCTGGCCTGGACTACCCACAGCTCCAGGTTCCTGTGGCTAGTGAACATCTTCCTCTGGTTTAATGTGCTAATGATAGTTCTGCTAAATTTATTGCTTACTAGTATCAGAGGTCTGGAGGCTTTAACTCCATTTCACTCCAGTCATCAGTGTGTTAGACAGGCTACTATCAAAAAAATTTCAGCTACCCTAAGTTTCTGGCATGCTGTAAAAAGCTAACCTAACTTTCAAACCAATTTGGACAAGTTGGTTGTTTTTTTGCTGCTGGTCTGATTTCCCTAGTGAAAGACCATCAAAGCAGTTATTGTACAATGCCCTTTCTAGATAATACAAATTAGCATAGCTTAAAAAACATAAACACAAATTAATGTGTTATGTCTCTAATATACATTTATGTACTTACATCAAACATCAATTATTATACTGAACTAATCTCATGAATACATATAAATCAACAAACTTGTTTTAAGATAGACAAACTACTCGGATCAGATCAGACAATCAACCAGTTGAGAGAAATATCTCAAACACACCAAAATAGGATTTTACAAATCTAACTCTCAAACAACTTTGTAAAAATAAAATCACACAACTCATAAAAATTTACACTACTTCTCAATACATTAGCAATTAACTATCATATTAAATAAGTATAAATTATATATTCCAACATATTCCATTTTTAATTGATTAAAAACTAGTCTTAATCAAAATGCAATTAATTTTGCACTCTACTGTAAAAGTAGAAGGTCAAATTTATATGAGTAGGTCCAATAATTACTTATACTAATCCATTATACCGACTATTTGTTGTATTGCATTGTGTAGTTGAAGATATAACCTGCAACTATCTTATATTGTCACTCCGTAGATCATCTATACTATCCAGTTTCCATTCGGCCGAGTTGATTATTTTAAATCCGGTTTATAGTGGCTGTGCAATAACTCATTGTAACTTATTTTTAGTGATTTTTTGATCTTTTACTTGGTCTACTATATTATTACCAGATTTGATTTAACTTGTATTGACTAATCATTTGTATTAACAGATTTTAAAGTATATTTTTACTTCTGCAAGTTAGCTCTACTACATAGCCAGCTGGTTATTCCTGCACAGTCAATATTCTGCAGTTTACAAATGGCGTTCCAGAATTCATTGTCACTTTTAGCATTTAAAAGCTTTTATATCTGGTCTTATCCATGCGCAGTGGGCGGGAACAGGAACAAATGTACGGGACAATCTTGGTCTTATCTGCTGGACAGGATTAACTATGGTAGAGGCAAATTGTTTTTAGGAAAGATTCTAGGACCTGCCATTAATTCCCAAGTTGTTTAGAATCAAATTTGTGTAATATTTCATGGCATGTGTGATTTTGTTACGAGAATGATAGTAAGTACCATGCATACTAAGAACATGGTATCATAATCATATTGTATCATGGAATGGAATTGATGAAAATGGTATCATAATAATATTGTATTATCGAATTGATATTGATGAAAATGGTATCATACTAATATTGTATTATGGAATTGATAAGAATGATTTTTTTTTTTAAGGTGGTAAGACTTATTATAATTTAATTTAGTTGTTAATTAATAGTGAGGATTGTTATTTTTGGTTGTTATTTGTAAATATTGATTGATTTTATAGTTATTTAAAGAAAACTATATCATTTGAAACTATTTAAAAATTTGGATTCATCACTTTGATCATTAGACTTCTTCCTTTTAGATTTCAGTTTCCTAATCATCTCTATTCTTTCCCTCATCCTTTTCTTGTATACAGTTTCTTTTCCTCGCCTCTAACTATTCCTCTCTTTTCATAATTTCTCTTCATCTCTCTTAAATCCCCACTTCATCTCACTGTTTTCTCCTTTTTAACCTATTGACTTTATTTGATTTTATTATTATCTCAGATTATATATATTAAATCTCACACTTAATTAAAGAAATCATTTTATTCTATTATTATCTCATATGAAATACACTAAATCTCACTCTTAATTAAAGAAATAATTTTACTTTCTTTTATTTTACTATTATCGCATTAAATACATTAAATCTCACATTTAATTAAAGAAATAAATCTTTTTTTTTTATTAATCTATCTCAACAAGTCATTTTAGTTCTTTATTTTAATTTTTTATTATTATTCTCATTTTTATTTTTATATATTCTCAACCCCTTCTTTTTACTATATTGAAAATCCTATTAATATCTTTCTCATCACCTTTATCTAATACCATATATTAATACTTTATTTTCTTCATTAATACTTTATCTCATAATCTGAGAGACTATTTCTAATACTTTATTCATTTCTATTCTTTACCGTATCTCCTCAACTCAGTACTTTTATTACTTTATTGAAAATACTATTAATATCATTATGAGTTTTTCTCATCATTTTTATTGAATACTATATATTAATACATTGTTATTTTCATCAATACTTTATTTCCTAATCTCAACAACTATTTTTAACACTTTATTCTTTTATATTCCTTATCCTTCATCCTCTCCTTAACCCTTACTTACTAATCTTCTTTTATAAATACAAACCTTAACATTCTTTTTCAAAATATTAGCTTATTGTGTCCCCAGTCAATAAACCTCATACAAAATTGTCCATAAAATTTTCTTTGAATGTGCACCCTTGCATCTTCTCTTTATCCTATGAGCACTTCGTAAATCTGTGGTAGAAATAAGTGTAACATATAGGAGGATCCACCTAACTTGTCACCCACAAATCTTCTTTCTGTTTGGGTTGGTGTTTGTCAATCTAGGTGTTCATGCACTGATTTTCACTCTGTAAATTTGCAATTAAAAATGTTATAACAACACAAGAAAGAGATCTTTGGCATGCAATTAAGCAGCCAAATAGTTTGTGAGAACAATTTTGAATTTAAAGGTGGAAAATTTTCTTAACGTTAACATAAAAAATGGTGAATACACCATAGAGACATATATAGAACTGGTCCAATGCTGATCCCTGCACAAAGTATATAAACTATAATAGAAGAGGAGAAGAAGAACAAGAGAGAGATATGCTATTGCTGCCAAAATAAAACTCTACCCCTCATCCAAAAGTAGCCTCTTCCTTTTAATGATCAATGAGGTTGAATCACCCATGTAAGACTCCTACTCTAACCCATGCACATTAGTGAGTTAAGTGAGGCGAGGTGGCCTTCAACATAAGTTGATGTGGAGGTATGCTTTGTCCATGAGAAACTCCTCCTCATGCGTATTAGTTGATTAGTGATGAAGTAATGAGAGAGTGTAGTAAAGTAGTAATGTGATGGATTCCAAGTGGAGATACTCTGAGTCTAACTAATAATAATGTGGAGAGAGAGAAAGCTTGCACCTAGTTAACTCGACCACATGCCTATTTATCTCCTCCATGCATGCATGTGACCTAGTTAACTCCAAGAAGTTGCTAACTCACTCCTAAATCAATGCATGTGTCCTAGTGGTCTTCAGTTGACTCATGCAAATGCCTTGATGACTCAGACAAAGCCCCAATCTAACTCCAGTGCTTGCCACCTCACTCCAATGTCATGCATGCACATGTCCCTGCATGCATGCGTCCAAACCCTGCCACTTGTCACTCCTAGAAGCTACCACTTGTCATAACTTGGCACTACCACATGTCATCCTGCATGGCAACCATACTTGCTAATAATAGCACCGCTAAAAATATATGGGTTAAAAATAATAGTCCACCCAAAAAATACGAAAAGATGAAAAATGTTAGGAACTACTAGGATAACACTTCCAAATACAACACACCTAAAAATAGGCACTGCTAAAAATAGAAACTTCTCGCATGTCAATGAAATTAGTCTTTAGACTCATCAGATTTGATTTTTTGCAAGGAACCCTAATATGTGATAGGAATCGTCATCTAAACCCTAGAACTCAAACTGTTAAAAATAGAAGTGTCTCGCATGTTGCCCAGAAAAATCTCATTGGCATCGTGAGCTGAGAACGACTCTGAATATATAATCAATACTGTCATGTGGACCTCCAAACTTTGCCTCCTAAAATGTAGGATAATTGCTAAAAATAGCAATCCTCTCCAAACTAATGGAAAAACATGTATAATGTCATTGGAAACCAACTATGAACCGAGACCATATCATTGAACCATCATGCATCTGAACTCTCTGTGAACCAACATCTAACTCATAAAAATTGCCTCTGAACACCAGCTTGATGAAGTAAGATGGCTCTTAACCCTCCAGTTTGCAAAGGAGCAAATCTAGGGGTTAACAATGGCAACTAAAGGGAACGGGATCCCCCTGAGGAATATTGAGAACCACAAGATCTTTGCGTCTATACGTGTGAATAAATGATCTATAGAAAACCCAATCTGTAGACAATTGTGCTTGTCCACTAGGCAATGTAGTCAATATGCATGGTTCCTCGACTGATCTGCTAAAATGAGGACTTACCCATATGTCCTTGTCTGCAACTGCTATTTGCAACCCACCTATCATGTACACTCCTTCCACTTGAAAATGATTTGAAGTTGACTAATGGGAGAAAACCACCTAGTCAAATATCAATGAGGAAAATACCTACCAGACACATAGGAACCCACCAATGATGCTAATGGGTCCTAAGGTATGAGCACTTCTCGTCAATGTGAATAATGTGTTGGTGTTGAACATTGAAAATGATGTGCTCATACTTTAGGTGCCATTACCTCATTGGTGGGTTCCTTCATGTATGATTGATATCTGAGTAGGTGGCTCTCTCCCATTTGTCGACTTCACATCATTTTCCAGTGGGAGGAGTGTACATCATAGGTGGGTTGCAGATATAAATTGTAGATGGGCACATATGGGCAAGTCCTCATTTTAGAAGATCAACCAAGGCACCATGCATATTGACTCCATTTCCTAATGGACAAGCACATTGGTCTACAAGTTGGATTTTCCAGAGATCATTTATTCACAGATACAAATGCAAAGATCTTGCGGTTCTTGGTATCCCTGAAGGGGATACCATCCCCTTGAGTTGCCATTGTTAACCCCCATATTTTCTCCTTTGCAAACTAGAGGGTTAAGAGATAGCTTACTTCATTAGGGTAGTGTTTAGAGTTGATTTCCAAAGGTAGTTTTCATGAGTCGGAGGTTGGTTCACACAAAGTTCATATGCAGGATGGTTCAGTTATATGGTCCTAGTTTAGAGTTAGTTTTCAATGACATTATACAGGTTTTTCCATTAGTTTGGAGAGGATTGTTATTTTTAGTTCTCATATTTTTTTGAAGGTAGAGTTCAAAGGTCTACATGTCAATATTGATTATATTTTAGAGTCCTTATGAGCTCACAATGCCAATGGTTTTTTTTTGGGAAACATGCGAGACATTGTTATTTTTAGCAGTTTGAGTTCCAGGGTTTAGATGACGATTCCAAGCACATATTCGAGTTCCTTGCAAAAAATCGAATCCAATGAGCCTAATTTCATTACGATGCGAGAAGTTTCTATCTTTAGTAGTGTCTATTTTTAGGCATGCTATATTTGGTAGTGTTCTCCTAGTAGTTCCATTTTTCATCTTTTTATATTTTTCAAGCAGACTACTATTTTTAGCACGCATATTTTTAGCAATGTTATTATTAGCAAGTATGGTCACCATGCAGGTTGATGTGTGCGGTTCCAGATTATGACATGTGGAAGCTTCTAGGAGTGACAAGTGCGCAGGATTTCGGTGCGTGCATGAGGGGACATGCACATGCATGACATTGGCGAGAGGTGGCAAGCACTAGAGTTAGACTTGGGGTTTGTTTGAGTCATCGGGGCATTTGCATGAGTCAACTAAAGACCACTAGGACACATGCATTGATTTAGGAGTGATTTGGCACCATTTTGGAGTTAACTAGGTCGAATGCATGCATGGAGGAGATAACTAGGCATGTGGTTGAGTTAACTAGGTGCACACTTTCTCTCTCTCCACTTCATCATTAGTTAGACTCAACCTAGTTAACTCAACCACATCCCTAGTTATCTCCTCCATGCATGCATGCGACCTAGTTATCTCCTCCATGCATGCATGCGACCTAGTTAACTCCAAGAAGGTGCCAACTCACTCCTAGATCATGCATGTATCCCATTGGTCTTTAGTTCACTCATGCAAACGCCTTGATGAATCAAACAAACTCCCAGTCTAACTCCAGTGTCATGCATGTATCAAAATATTGCCACTTGTCACTCACAAAATCTGCCACATGTCATAACCCATAATTGCCACATGTCACACTACATGGAAACCATACTTGCTAATAATAACACTACTAAAAATAGTAGTTTTCCCAAAAAATATGAAAAGACAAAAAATGTCAAGAACTACTAGGAGAATACTATCAAATATAGCACGCCTAAAAATAGACATTGCTAAAAATAGAAACCTCTCGCATGTCAATGAAATTAGATTCATCAGATTTAATTTTCTACAAGGAACATGAATATCTGCTCATAATCGTAATCTAAACCCTGGAACTCAAACTACTAAAAATAACAGTGTCTTGCATGTTTCCCATAAAAAGATCATTGACATCGTGAGCTCACAAGGACACTGAATATATAATCAATACTACCATGCAGACCTCCGAATTATGCCTCCTAAAAAGTAGGAGAACTACTAAAAATAGAATTCCTCTCTAAATTGATGGAAAATCTTGTATAATGTCACTAGAAACCAACTCTAAGATGGGACCATATCACTGAACCATCCTGCATTTGAACTCTATGTGAACCAACCTCTGACTCATGAAAACTACCTTTGGAAACCAACTTTGAGTGTTGGCCTGATGAAGTAAGTTGAATTGTACCTTAGGGCCCATTAGCATCATTGGTGGGTTCCTTCGTGCTTGGCATGTATTTTCTTCATTGATACCTGACTAGGTGGCTTTCTACCATTTGTCAACTTCATATCATTTTCCAGTGGGAGGAGCGTACATGATAGGTGGGTTGAAGATAGCAGTTGCAAATGGGCACATATGCGTAAGTCCTCATTTTAGAAAATCCACTAAGGCACCATACATATTGACTTCATTGCCCAATGGACAAGCACATTGGTCTACATGTGGGATTTTCTAGAGATCATTTATTCATAGATACAAACATAGAGATATTGTGGTTCTCATTGTATGTGGTTAAGAGCCAAATAAATTCATCAAGCAGGTGTTTAGAGTTGGTTTCCAAAAGCAGTTTTCACGAGTTAGAGCTTAGTTCACACAGAGTTTAGATGAAGGATGGTTTAGTGATATGGTCCTCATTGAGAGTTGGTTTCCAATGACATTATACATGTTTTTTGTTAAGAACCTGAATAGATCTACAAATATAATCACCACAAATACTGAATACACAATAGATCCACATAGCAAGATAGAAGAAACCACACTTTATTATTACCAAACCCCCGAGGTAGGGCAACACCATACAATGGATCCTATTATGGAAGGGATCCTCTCCTGTTCACTTGCCTCTTCGAGGGGGCATCCTCCTAATGAGCTTCAACTCCAAATACAATATTTCTCTTCATGTCTCATTACATTATTTGAACCCCTTTATATAGTGCTACCATCACCTAAGAACATTCTAGAGGAGGAATCTTCTAGAAGTAGAACCTTCTAAGAAGTCCTCTTACATTTATTATATCTAACTACCATAGTGGG
>ML788280.1:339940-349950 GCA_009831015.1 Picea engelmannii | reverse complement strand
TTGAAGTAGACTAGAGAACCATGGTCCCATTGAGAAATAGAATCCACCATGCTGAAGTAGTCCAACCGCCATTGTAAACCAGGGTCCCATGTCCAATTTCTCATGTGAACCCCACATGGAAGATATCGACACCCAATAACCAACTGAAAATGATGCTCCAAAGATTGACACCTGTCATGTGGATCCAAATAAGAAGATCCATCCACATAGTGGAAAATGGTCATAGCAGAATCTGGAAGGAATAATATCACTGTAGAATATGCAAGATGGATGCTGGTAATAATCATTGGCTCCCTATTTGTCACATTGATACTCTCTACAAAAGGTGGATTCGAGTTATCAAATAAAATATGAAAGTGGTTGTCATCCTAGAAATGAAAAATATCCATATACCAATCATCGCAATCGGCCTCCAAATCATACCAAACATATATTTATTGATTATATTAATCCCTTATGTCCTCGATAAGAAATTTCTCCTGCATGTTATCCAATGAATCTTGAATACTGCGAAAACTATCATTGAGGTAGTTTGTGAGGCCATCCAATTTGACATCCAATGTGTCATACAATTGGGATTTGAATGTTTAGTAATTTGTAGAATTTATTTGAGGGGTTGAGAGGAAATATCCATTTGAGCACCCTATGAACTCTTCGGTCCCGCAACTGTCATGAAAAAACTCAAAAAATAGAACAATAAGTTACAGCAAAAAATTGTGGCTTTTTCTGGAAAAACCTAAAAAACTGTTGAATTTAAAATGTTCATAACTTCACTTCCCGGACTCCATTTTGGCTGATTTGTTTTTTGAAATTGGTGAAATTGTGAGAGGAAATCAGATCTTTAATTTGTTTGTTCAAATTTGGCCTCCAGATACTACATAAATAAAAACAGATCGCGTCGCTGTCCGCGGAAAAAACCCTGAAAAATTGCAGATTTTAAAACTTCAATATATTGACTTCTCGGACTCTGTTTCAGACGATTTGTTTTTTTAACTTGGGTGTTTTTATGAGAGGAACTCAGATATACAAACTGTTTCTACAAATTTTTCATATAAATATACCGAAAAGTCCTGGAATGTCGCGGCCCTCTTTTTTCTTCTCCGAAAAAAATCTACAAAAATATTTTCCCACAATGTCTGCCAAGGAAAGTGCTCTGATACCAATTGTTAAGCACATATACCAGATATGAAGAATATACTTTAATAATACCAATAATAAACCATAAACCATTCACCATAACATGAACACAAGAATATAGAGAAAACCCTTGAGGTAGGGCAACACCATACAATGGATCCTATGGAAGGGATCCTCTTCTGTTCACTTGCCTCTTTGAGGGGGAATCCTCCTATTGAGATACCACTCCAAATAGAATACTCTCTTCCTGTCCCATTACATTGTTTGAACATATTTATATAGTGCTGCCATCACCTAAGAACATTCTAGAGGAGAAATCTTCTAGAAGTAGAACCTTCTAAGAAGTCCTCTTACATTTATTATATCTAACTACCCATTTATTATATCTAACTACCACACCGGGTCTTATTTAATAATATAGTGGACCTAGTCCACCTTACATTGAATGGCCTCCACTATTATCACTATGGGCCCTCTGAGCCCCCCCACTACCTCTCTAGCTACCTTACATTCCATCCCCCTTATGAAAGCATTGTCCTCAACGCTTGATGTACAACCATATACCAGAGTTCCATGGATAATTGTGTACCATAGTGTTGAAGTACAATATTTCTCTTCATGTCCCATTACATTGTTTTAACCCCTTTATATAGTACTACCGTCACCTAAGAACATTCTAGAGGAGGAATCTTCTAGAAGTAGAATCTTCTAAGAAGTCCTCTTACATTTATTATATCTAATTATTATAGTGGGTCTTATTTAATAATATAGTGGACCTAGTCCACCTTACATTGAATGGCCTCCACTATTATCACTATGGGCCCTCTGCCCCCCCCACTACCTCTCTAGCTACCTTACATTTTTCCATTAGTGTGGAAATAATTTCTATTTTTAGCAGTTCTCCTATTTTTTAGGAGGAAGAGTTCGGAGGTCCACATGGTAGTATTGATTATATATTCAGAGTCCTTGCGAGCTCACGATGCCAATGAGATTTTTCCGACCAACATGTGAGACAATGTTATTTTTAACAATTTGAGTTCCAGGGTTCAGATGACAATTTCAAGCACATATTCGGGTTCTTTGCTGAAAATCAAATCTGGCCAGCCTAATTACATTGACATGTGAGAATTTTCTGTTTTTACTAGTGCCTATTTTCAGTTGTGTTGTATTTGGTAGTGTTCTCCTATTAGTTCTTTACATTTTTTGTCTTTTCATATTTTTCAGGAAGACTGTTGTTTTTAGCAATGCTATTATTAGCAAGTATGGTTGCCATGCAGGGTGATATGTGTGTT
The DNA here is from genome assembly GCA_009831015.1 of Picea engelmannii. Lineage (NCBI taxonomy): Eukaryota > Viridiplantae > Streptophyta > Pinopsida > Pinales > Pinaceae > Picea > Picea engelmannii. The sequence continues at coordinate 347,521 of ML788280.1, read as the reverse complement.
ATAGCAAGATTTGCCTCACTCCATGCAACTTGCTCAGAAGGCCTTTTCCATTTCCCTATGCATACTTGAAGTCCCTTTTTGCAATTCCCGGATCTAAAAAACATATTTTTCCACATATACACGCCCTAACATCTATACAATATGCGTATACGCAGGCTGCACCATTACATCCCACATACATCGGGTTTTGTGCCCAAAATTTAAAATGGTGTTAGGTTTCCATGTCACGTCACGAGATCCATGATCCTTGACCTTCCATATACTGGAAATGTTCTGACTCGTCCCTTCAGTTCCATTTGAAGGCTATAAATGGGCCATATCCAAGATGTAGAGAGAGGGAGAAGAATTCAACTTTGAGAGCAAAGTTACTTTGGAGAAATTATTCACTTCATATTGAGTCTGCATCCCTTTGTCCTTTTAAGTCTGAACAAATTGTTCAACCCCCAAGCTCTTCCCTATTTGATGGAGAACCTCACCGTCTCTCTTATATGAGCTTGCCTTTGGTGGAGGATTGAAGTGGTGGAGGCCCAACTGGAAGGGTCTTAATTTCTCGGTTCCGAGACGTGCCAGCATGAAAGTTTGTCATTCATATACTTTTGTTGATCATATTTTAATAGAAATACTATTTTCTTGTCCAATTAATGTCTTGCAAATATTTGAATTGTTATTCCATGGGCATATTTGTTTTGAATATTGATGGATTATTCTATTATATGTGCTAACTTTATATATTATCACCATATGCTTTCATATCTTGGTTGTTGAGGACAAGTTGCAGGTGTATATCTTTGAGTCAAGTGTTCAACGATGGTGTTCTTCGAATGTCTAGACGAGGTAGGATCTTTATCTTGTCTTGTTAGCATGTTTGTTTATATAACATACTTGAGATTAGAGTTGATTTATGTAGTCATTTCCGTCTGTTCTGGTTTACCCCATGCCATAGACGGATTTTCCTTGTAACAGGATTGGTGACCATGCTGGGAATATAATATTCTTTTCGGGGTTTAGATTTTTTTTCTCCTTTGATTGCTCTCGGTTATCTTGAGTTTCTTTTCGTTTGATTTCTTGAAAACCTATTTTCATTTTGAATCTGTGTTTCTTGGATTTATCCTTAACCTGACAGTGTTTCAATACATATACATAGGTTTTCCCTTGATAGACGCGTACATACATGAGATGTCATTCTACAGGGCGCATACATACACGATTTATCCTTGAACAATCATGTACATCGCCCTTGTTTGATTGATTGTTGAGTTTGATGTTTGTTGGGTAAGCTTTGATGGTTGTCGAGTCTTCTTGGGTCTCTGTCATGATTGTTAAGTGCCTTTAGAGTGACATGAAACCTTTCTTTGGTTGAATTTTCGGGCGGTTTTTTCTTTCTCATCATCTTTTTCATTGGTTTTCCTTGCATATTGGGTTGGGTGTTTTCTTCTTGATATCCTGCTTGGTTTGTCTCTTTTTGCTTACAATAGGGTTTATATATCAAGCTGTTATTCAATCCTTTCATTTTCATTTCTTTATATTGAAAATACAAAAATATACATTTTGCATTATGGAATTTAATCTTTTGGGTTCTTATTATTGATCTTGATACATGTATGGAAAGATTGCATCTTATTTGAAATCCCAGAGTTGAATTGAAAATTGCATTTTGAAAAGCTTATCATTTGTTGAGAATTGAAGGTAGGACTTTGCATTATATTCATATTCATTTATTTTACTTGCTGAGTCATAACATCATTAATTTCATGACCACATATTTTGAGTAAACAAAGCCACTAAAAGTAACACTGATAAATTTAAAATTGATTAGAAACGATTTTATTTTTCAGGGTGCACAAACTAGCTTAAGATTTACAACCTTAGAATAGGATTTTGTGAGTTAACTTATCCAAGTCTATTAAACTCAACATATGTGGCTGACTATGTGTTAGGGTCCTAACCCACACATAGGTAGAACAATATATTTGGATGTAATAAAGGTCAATATTAATAAGGCCTTTCAATAAAATAGAATAAGGCAGATGTAAGAAGACCTAATAGAAGCTTTTGCTTCTAGAAAGATCTTCCTCTAGATGCTTCTTTTTAGTATAAATAGGAGTCGAGGGTATGAGAACCCTAGCTTGGATATTATTGTAATAGAGCTCTACTCAACTGGAGGTTGCCCCCTCGAAGAGGCCCGTGAACATTGCTTTCAGATTCAAAGTGCTATTTATGTTGTTATTCTTGTATCATTTCAGTGTTATTGTGGTGAATGTTCTAGTTATATTGTTGTTATTCTTCCATTACTATCATTTTATTTTAGTTCTGCATACATTTTATATCTGGTATATTACAAGTGGTATCAGAGCACTTTCCTCGGTAGAAAGTGTGGGTTAAATTTTTTTTCAGGGTAGAGACGTATTCCGACATCTTTAAGCCACATAGATCTGTCGTTACAGACATAAACCCACAGTTGAGGGATTCATACACGCAGGAAATACAAGTGGTACTTAAGTGCACATCTTTTGGCCACCCTTGTAACCCCTATTGGCACCCCTTCGAGTGGTAGCACATCAAACAACACCTGTGTACATTTTGACCTAGATTACCTGAAGCCCTCTTTAGATAAACCGATCGACCACCTGACTGCTATAGTGTCACCGAGAAAAACACTCGGGAAGATACTCTCTAGTAACTGGGTAGTTGGGTAGTACGGCTAAGGGTACAGTCTATCCTCCCTAGTTAGTGCCCTGAGATATTGGGCCGAGTACTATTGTTGGACCCCACACGTATATCAGAGAGCTATAGCACAGGGCAAACCCTTATCTGTAGAACCCTTGAATACCTAAACCTTGGGGGACAGAAACATAAACAAATTAAAACAAACAAGATCTATTGCTGCGCAATTGTGTTCGGGTTGCCAAGTAAATACACATTTCTTTCTGGTTAAGCATTTGGGCATTTCATCTCTGCAGTATTCTTTAGACCGGAGTATAACTCTTTAAATTTTTTCACCATTATTTGAGACCTATTCCATTGGATTCATCTCTTTTCCCTTATCACATTCATCCATATCATTTTTTCAGCCAATTTTTTTTACTTCGCTCGCCTCTTTTCAGTTTCCTCATCCTCATGGCCCATACTCGTAGCCAGGACTTGGAAGCTCGGTTAAACACCTTGCAATATGGTCTCATTGAGAACCAACAAGAAGTGAAACAACTCAGTGCCAATGTTGCCGCAATCAATACAACCATGCAGTCCTCAATGGGGGAAATCAAACAAGACCTCACCAACCAGCTTGAATCAGTCTTTTCGACACTCTGTACCAAACTACATATCCCTACAGATAACCCTTCCTCTTCCTCACCTCCACATACTGAAGGTGACCATTCCTTTCATTCCCATACCTTGCAGAACCATCACTTTCAATGTGACCTACGCCTTCCGTGGGTGGATGCGACCAAATTTGATGGCTCGGACCCCACTGGTTGGGTAACCCAAATGGAACATTACTTATCTTTATACGACATTACAGATGACTTCACCAAACTCCGGTATGGTTTTCTCCATCTAGATCAAGAGCATTGGCAATGGTGGCAATGGTGAAAAACTTCTCATCAAGGGTATATTCCTTGGACACACTTTGTGGTAGAGCTTTATGAATTCTTTGACACTGACACCAACCATTTGGGCCATTTGATAACACTAAAACAATTAGGAACAATGGAAGACTTTATAGCTTCCTTTGAGCATCTGGCTTTTAAAACAGAGGGCATGTCTGATACCTTTTTCCGAGAGTGTTTTATCAACGGCCTCAAGGATGAAATTCAGGCCCATGTCCTCATGGCTTAGCCTGAGAGTTGGGTGGAGGCTACCAAAAGAGATAAAGAAGCACAATAGGTTGTATCTGCTCAAAACCACAAACCCTACTTTATCCCTCACCCTAAACCAATAAATCCCACTACTCCCTTTGCTCCACTAAAGATCCAAAAATTGACCAGGGTTGAAATGGCTGAATGCCAACTCAAAGGCCTTTGTTATAACTGTGATGACAAATATTTCCCGAGCCACAAGTGTAAAGAACAAAAGCTTTTTATGGCCATCTCCGAGGAGATTTTGGAAGAAGATGAAGAAACTCCCTCTGTGTTTGAGTCACCTAAATCCACTGACATAACCCCTCCCTCAGAACCTCTCGAAGTAGAACCGATCATTTCCCTCAATGATCTCACTAGCTTCTCTGCTCCCCAAACCCTCAAGCTAATCTGTTACATCAAGTATCATAAGGTCATCATTCTGGTTGATAGTGGCAGCACCCATAATTTTATTCATCACCGCATTGCCCAAGAAACTCATTGCTACATCCATGTCGTCAATAATTTCCAAATCATGATTGCCAATGGTGGTTCCATGAAATGTGGAGGGCGTTGTGAAAATGTGTGTCTCCAAATTGGTGGCTACCACCTAAAATCCCATATGTTTACTATCGACATGGGAGGTTGTGACATTGTGTTGGGTGCAGACTAGCTAAGGACTTTGGGTGCCATTCTCATGGATTTTAAAGACTTAACCATGCAATTTGACTAGGAGGGCCACCAATATAAGTTCCAAGGCATCACCATCAGTTCACCTAAGATCATTATTTCCCATCGCATGGAAAATATGCTCAAAAAGGGACATTCTATTGTTATCGCCCAACTCCATGCCATATAAGCAACAGAAACACCCTTGGTACCGCAAGACCTCCAAGCCATCCTTTCTAAACATAAATTGGTATTTTCCACTCCCCAAGGCCTCCCTCCTTTCCATGGTGTTCATGATCATTCCATTCCCCTTGTACCCAGAAGCCTTCCTCCCAATATCTGTCCGTATCGTCACCCCTTTTCCCAAAAAAATGAAATTGAGAAAATGGTCCAGGAACTCCCTAATGTAGGCGTTATACGCCCTAGTACGAGCCCCTACTCATCTCCTATGGTCATGGTCTTTAAGAAATAAGTTTCTTAGAGAATGTGTCCTGACTTCTGTGCCCTCAACAAATTTCCCATCAAAGAAAAGTTCCCCATTCCTGTCATTGATGACCTCTTGGATGAATTGAGTGGCGCCCAATTCTTCACTAAACTGGATCTTCGTTCGAGCTACCACCAGATACATATGAAAGAGGCAGACATTCCCAAGACTGCCTTTAGAACTCATGAGGGCCACTATGAGTTTTTGGTCATGCCCTTTGGCTTGTGTAATGCCCCCTCCACCTTCCAAAGCCTCATGAATAATGTCTTCTGTCCTTTTCTCCGCCATTTCGTCTTAGTTTTCTTTGATGATATCCTCATCTATATCAAAACCTGGATAGACCATATTGCTCATGTGGATCGAGTTCTCCATCTACTCTCTCAGCACAAACTTTTCCTGAAACAATCTAAATGTGCTTTTGGCGCCTTAGAAGTAGAATACTTGGGTCATCTGGTTGGCAAATATGGCATCAAGGTGGATCCTAAAAATATTGAATCTATGCAATACTGGCCTCACCCAAAGGCTCTTAAGAGATTGCGTGGATTTCTAGGCTTAATAGGGTATTATCGCAAGTTTGTTAAGAATTATGGGAAGATTGCAGCACCTCTCACTGCTCTCCTAAAAAAGAACTCTTTCACTTGGACTCGAGCCGCTGCTCAAGATTTTCAGACCTTGAAGATGGCCATGTGCACCACTCCAGTACTCGCCCTTCCTAATTTCACAAAGACCTTTGTGTTGGAATGTGATGCCTCAGGGAAATGAATTGGTGTTGTCCTTATGCAAGAGGGTCGACCTTTGGCCTTTACTAGCAAGCAACTATCTGAAAGAAATCTGGGAAAATCTATCTATGAAAAGGAAATGTTGGCTATTCTGCATGCCATGGATCTGTGGCGTCCTTATCTATTGGGGAAACATTTCCAAATTAAGACATACCATCAAAGCCTCAAGTATTTTCTAGAATAATGCATTTCCTCCCTAGAACAACAAAAATGGGTGACTAAACTCTTTGAATATGATTATGAGATCATTTATAAGAAAGGCAAAGACAATGTGGTTGCAGATGCACTTTCCCGAAAATATGAAGACGAAGGATCCCTTTTTTCTCTTTCATTCATTGTACTAGATTGGCTCCAAGCCATTCACCAGGAATGGCTACAAGATCCCAAAAGTTCGCAGTTGATCCACCAATTGCAATCCAAGGCTCCAGCTTCCCCAGGGTACTCTTGGCTCCATGAGGATCTTCGATACAAAAGCCATTTGTATTTAAATAAACAATCAAATCTTAAATCCATGGTACTTTCTGAGCTTCATGCTACACCCACAACAGGGCACTCCAGGTTCACCAAAACCTATGACAGGTTCAAACGTTCCTTTTTATGGGATAGTATGAAACAAGAGATTCGTAATTTTGTAGTTGAATGTGATGTGTTTCAATGCAACAAGGGAGAAATAGTCAAATCGTTGGGCACACTACAACTGCTCCTGATTCCACCTGCTATTTGGAAGGATATCTCTATGGATTTTATTACCGGCTTACCCAAATTGGGAAATTAATCCATCATCATGGTGGTTGTTGATTGCCTTTCCAAGTATGCTCATTTCTATGCCCTTCAACACCCGTTTACAACATCCACAGTGGCTTAAATCTTCATGGATCAGGTCTTCAAGCTTCATGGAATGCCGCACTCTATTGTTTCTAATCGCGACCCAACTTTCACAAGCAATTTTTGGCAAGAATTGTTCAAGATACAAGGCATCGAATTGCATCTCAGCACAACTTATCATCCCCAGACTGATGGCCAAACGAAAGTTGTCAACAAGTGTTTGGAAACATATTTGAGGTGTTTTGCCTCAAAAAATAAAAATCAATGGGCTCAATGGTTACCCCTAGCTGAATGGTGGTACAACACTTCATACCATACAACCACATGCATGACTCCTTTTGAAGCGGTATATGGACAGAAGCCACCTTCAGTTATCTGATACTTACCGCGTGCCTCAAAGGTCCAGGCGGTTTGTTGAAATAATGTATCTGCGAAGAGTATTCTTATTATTATTGTTATTTTATTCATAGGATTAATCTCCATTGTGGATTAATCATGTCGGTAATTGTATTAGGACCAAATACCCTTTTGCGGATTGGTCAACGAACAATTGTAATAGGCAGAATAAGAAGTCATCCCCAACAGTTATTATTGAGACCCATAATTAAATTAAAGGTGGGTTTACCCACCCAGAGTGAGAGGTCAGCCCTGCCAGAGAAGACCTTTAACACATGCCAGTCTTGTATATATAGAGAGGCTAGCGCCTCACTTTATCACACAACACACTTGCTCATTCTTAAGAGGCAAGCTGCAACTTACCAGTGAAAGAGAAGGAGAAGAGTGGTGCATCTTTTGGAGAGGACTATCTGTATTGGTTTGAGTTATCTCTTAAACATTGTATTAGCAATTTATGATAAGGAAGTTTTGCTGGGTTTTCTTCCCCTAGAGGGTTTCCCAGGATAAATGTTGTGTCTCTTGTGAATGTGTATTTCTCAGTGATCTTGTTCTTATGTTGCTCTTATCTATTGAAATGCAAAGAACTATAATA
>ML788280.1:312244-330098 GCA_009831015.1 Picea engelmannii | reverse complement strand
ATGCGAGTAGCCGTCACATCTCTTCTCAGAGATAAGCTGCCACCATTCTAGCGAGTCTTTCACTCTGTATTTTTACAGTCTCTGTACATTTCTTTCATTAATAGAAATCGTGTATTACTGTATCTCTGTGTTTATGTTTGCATATCTGATATATTTCTATTATATTACTGGATATACACGATATCTCTGTGCATTTCTTTATTATATCTCCGCTCTCATTTCGTGCCGAAAATAATCCGGATCACGCCACTTGGGAACCAAATATCATTCTCCAAAAATTTCCTCATCTCAAGCCTTGAGGACAAGGATTTTTTTAAGGGGGCGGACATGTTAGGGTCCTAACCTGCACATAGGTAGAACAATATATTCAGATGTAATAAAGGTCAATATTAATAAGGCCTTTCAATAAAATAGAATAAGGCGGATGTGAGAAGACCTAATAGAAGCTTCCGCTTCTAGAAGGATCTTCCTCTAGATGCTTCTTTTTAGTATAAATAGGAGTCGAGGGCATGAGAACCCTAGCTTGGATATTATTGTAATATATCTCTGCTCAACTGGAGGTTTCCCCCTCGAAGAGGCCCGTGAACATTTCTTTCAGATTCAAAGTGCTATTTTTGTTGTTATTCTTATATCATTTCAGTGTTATTGTGGTGAATGTTCTGGTTATATTGTTGTTATTCTGCCATTACTAGCATTTTATTTCAGTTCTGCATACATTTTTTTTCTGGTATATTGCACTAAGGGAGTGGTGTAATTCATTGTATAATTGGTGACATCAAGAGGTTCCGCTCACACCGGAGTTAAGCACGAGGTCATGCGAAGTTGGTTGCAGAGATATCCCTCTAATACCTTCTTAGCGTCATAAACATTTCTGGGGATCTATTCGTATCTGGGGGTCTTGCTAGTGCCTTTAACTCTATGAGAGGCAATTCTTTCAATATTTTGGGCTTTGTTACCCTGCCCATATGGTGGACCTGACTTACAACTTTTCATCTGTGCATTGGTTATATCATGGTAGCTTTAGTTGCTTGACATAGGTAGCCACATAGGTTACTTGTAGGGGTTATTCTGCAGGTACCCTAGGTCAGATAAGGGTCAGACAACATAGAAACTTTATGGAAGATTACCTCTCTAGGGGGATCTGATTGAATGCACTATGAAGCTCACGAGGTCCCTTATAACTGATTCTGATACCTCTGATATTTTGAAGGGAGTCTCAAGACCCTCTTGGGCGAGGCATACCTACTCTAGCGAGGGAGACACCTTTTCAGCTACTATATCCTATTTTTGTGAATCAATTTTTTTTCTCTACTTTGGTGTGCTCTTTGATTATTAGTTGGCCTTAGGATTTTGTATTGTGTCATGAGTTTTCATTGTTATGGTTAGTGGAGCCCCCGTGACTCCCTCAGTTAGCGCTACTCATCCCATGGTCTTTTCTCATTCCATGGGGATGAATCCTTTTGTATTTTTGAGTGGTACACCGAATCATGATACTCAACCAATACCTTGGGCCTCTAATATTTTTTCTCTTGGCATGCCAGACATGTTTTCGCATTAGTCATCCTATGTCTCGTCGCCTTATGTGAATCCTAGTTTTGAGTCTAGAGGCATGATGCCTCCTTATTCTCCTTTTTCGTTTGGTGGGAGTCATATCCCTCAACCAATTCTTATGGTAGGAGGTTTGAATCTTCCTTCCTATGGATCCAATCCTAACTTCACTTTTCCAGGAGCAAGTGCTCAAATGGGCGGTCATTCTACTTATTACATCCCTTCCATCTATCCTTCTTCCACTATGTCAGTTCCTATGAATTCTTTTCCCATGGTGGACCTCCATATGTCCTCTGGTGTTTTATCTGGGGAGAGTCAATTTTATAGTATGGGAAACCCCCTTCACGAAGTTCCTTCATTTGGGAGAAACATGTATCCTCACCTGAGTAACCCTTGTCACGTCGCTTTCTCTTTGCAAGTAGCTTCCTCGGTGACGATGCCCTTACAACCCTTTATGAATCAGTTTGGTGGAGGATAATTTCCTACTAGACAGGGCCATGGTGTATAGAAGAACCCTTCCTGGCCTGTAGTTTATCAAAACCAGTCTTTCCCGGAACCTTGGTATCAAATATTGCAACCAACCGTTGCCAGTCCAATCACTGCAAGTCATACTGACATTATATCAACAACCTCTACTAGTCATGTTGGAGATTGGTCGACAAACTCTGCAAGTCATGTTGAAGACCAACAACCATCCACTGCAAGTCATGCTGGGGGCACAAATATAGTCACTGCTAGTCACACTGCACATACATCACCATCCTCTGCAAGTCATGTTGGAAATCTACAACTAGCCTCTACAAGTCATGCTGGGAGCATGTCACTAGCCACTACAAGTCACACCGAGGGAATTCATATGATTGAGAAGCCTATATGTATAAGACGTAAGCCCAAGTTTCTTTGCAGGATTTGCAAAGGAGATCACCTTAATAGTTTGTTCCCTTCTACTGTTGTGGTACAAGAAGCATGGCCCTTTCCTGGGGGCCCTTCGGGTTCTAAGTCGTCTTTGGTTTCAAAAATTTCTAGTCCTTCTTTGGTTGATACAACAGTCATGCAGATGTAATATTCGATTAACACCCATCTTCCTTTAGGGGGTGATTCGTCTCTTGAAATTTTTGTCTCGCATCCTGTTCAACCAGCGGTCGTGTCGATGCAATCTTCGACTGACACCACTCCTGTTTTTGGGGGTGATGAATCTCTTGACCTTCTTGTCTCACATCCTATTCAACCAATGGTTGAAGAAGTGGTCGAGCCAATGCAATCTTCAGTCGATTCCACTCTTCTCTCGAAGAGTCACAAATCTAAAGAAGTGACATTGCCTATGCAATCTTCGGTCAATCCCACTCTTCTTTTGGGGGGTGACGAGTCTTTTGACAATGTCCTTAGCATTTCTATTTCTGTACCTTTTGCATAAGGGAGCATTCCACTCTCTTCGAGTATGCTCCCACCAATTCCTAGGGTGGTTTACTTTGATTGGAATGATCTTGTAGAGCCTCAACTTCCTTCTTCTACACCCTTCCAGATAAGGGGCATTCTTCGATATATTGTAGATAAGGTAACCTTTGCAATTATTTTATCCTCCTTGACTTGGAAAGATTTGGGTTTTCCCAAGCATGTGTCAGCTATCTGTGAGTTTTCGACTTTCGACAGAATTCCTACATGGGAGCCCTGGCCTCCCCCATGATAGGCTTCTTAAAACAACATTCCCGAGTCTTAGTTAATCTCTTTTCTGACACTCTAAAAAAGTGAAAAGATTGTCGAGTGTGTTAGAATATGAAGGATGTGTGCTCATTTTACCATTGAAAATACCCTTGTCACCCAACCATAGGCTGAAGCCACCCTCTGAGCACCTTAACCATGAAAAAGAATCATTCCGGAAGCAAACCGTAGGCTAGATAGCCATACAAAGGGTAGCACACCTTTCCCCAAGGATAGTGCATCAACAAGAGCTAATTAGATAGTCCAAACCCTAGCCAAGAGATAGTCCAAGCCAAAATGTAACTGCTAGCTGCAGTAGCTGCACCAACAACTCTCCTCCAAACCTGCGCACAAGACTGCAATTGCACTGCGTAGAACTGGCTCTCTGCAACTGCTGAGATGTGTCAAATGAGAGACCGACACCCTGTATTTATAGTGGTTCTGGCATACTTACTCGGGCCGACTTCTCCTTTTGGGTTCCTATCTGTTTAGTATATTATTATTATTTATGGCCGACTTCTTCTCTTGGAGGCTAATAGCCTAATATAAATTATATTCTTGAGCCGACAAGTCTTCTAGGGTTATTAGCCAACTCATTAGGGTTTTTTCTTGCTTCCCAGAGTATTCTATTCTCATCAGGTTCACATGTGGAGGTAAATACCTCCTGTAGCTACCATAATATCAACACTCCCTCCTAGCTAGGGAGGTATTATAGGTAATGGTCTTGAGCACAAAAACATACCATTCACCTGGTAGCATCAACATAGTTGTATAGACTAGATCATGACTAGATCATGAGAACCATCATCATCATCAGTGTCATCAACTACATCATCTCTCAAAACCATACTCTTATCTGAGTAATCAGACATGATGCTCACTCCACAGAGTGATACAAGAGCCATTCTTCTAGTCTAGAAGAGTAAATGCTCTGAACCATTTTCCATCTGGAAAATCTCTGTTCATCATTCATCTGGATGATGATTATCTCCAATAAACTGTTGATAGTCTTCAATACAATCAGAACAAAAATAGAACACAATTGTGTCTATCCATAGTAGTACATAACTACAATCCAATGGTACACTACCACACCAAGTAACACACAAGTACTTGATTAGCAACGTATAGTCACGAACAATGGAACATATCCACCCCAGTAGTATACATCTACTATCATACAGTCTTCATAATAAACATCTGATAACAACCCGCACAGAAACAATGTTATGATATAAACTGAATCATCTGGTCCAATATTTCACTCACATCTGTGAGATCTTGAAAGAATATCTTCCCTTAGTGTAGAACATCAATAATGGGCTATCTACCCTATTCTTCTCAAACGAAGAATGATTATTTTTTATTTCTGAGCCTGGACCATTCCTCACCCTGGGCCATTCCTCCTACACTAATCAAAGTGCACCCTGGAGAGAATGTATAAACCCTAAGGAATGCCTGTCCCTGATTGTTGAGCCTAGACCATTCCCCACCCTGGGCCATTCCTCCTACACTAATCAAAGTGCACCTTGGAGAGAATGTATAAACCCTAAGGAATGATTGTCTAGACCATTTCCTCTGTTAACCACAAGAGGAAAAGACTATCTTGCATCAACCTCCAAAACAGACCATTCCTCATGTTAACCACAATGAGAAATCGTTGTTCGACGAGGCGGGCCAGTCTTCTTGATTAACCCTCAAGAAGAGAGATTGCCCTAGATCACTCCCCATGTTAACCACAATGGGAAGTCGTTGTCTATGATACATAAAAAATCTGGACCATTTCCCATGTTAACCACAATGGGAAATCTCTATTCGTCAGAAATATCAATCCACTTTCCGAATAGGAAAGCATCTGTCCAAGATGGACTATTTTTCAATCTTTGAAAGTGAATGTCTTCAATAATATTTTCAGTGCTCCCTCCCAACCTGGGAGTCATATATTCCTTTTTCAATAAGGAAGTCATTTCCATGAGCTCCAGCTTGAGTACGTAAACTCTTTCATCTTGGATAGAATCTTTACCAAAATGTTTGCTTATCTGCTCATCTATGAATATATGTATTGGAGAACCACTTTCTCCTTTCTGAACTTCATCATGGATAATGTAATGCTTGATTTCAAATGTACTTTAGTCTGGAACACTGTGAAGGCTTTATGTAGCTTTGAACAATAGAGTATATCATTGTTGGAAAACTGGAACATATCCATGTGGCACTTCTTCTGTCATCATGAGATCTAATCTACTGAGTAATCATCTTGATTTTATAGGAAATATTCACCATGCTTCTGCTGTGCACTGGAGGTTCTCCACCAAGTTATCTTCTTCTATCTGCATACAAGGGTCTCTTTTTGGTATGCCTCAAAGTCTTGAGATTGCTCTTCATTCAATTTCTCTAGAAAACATTCTTTGGATTCATCTGATGTAGAATTCCAACTCATGGATGTTGCGGATGATATAACGACTCATGTAGAGATAAGTCTGGTTTACTAGAACAAGTAATCATCATAGTCTTCTCCCTTCATCTGGGAGAACCTCTAGTTCTAGATCTCGTAATACTTTCATTCATAAGTCTTCCATACATTGTTCTTCATCATGACTTTCAGTTCCTCTACTTGATTGCTTTTAGTGAGTTCATATCAGGCTGGTAATCTTGTGATTCTTGATACAATGACTGGTTGTTCTGGCTTCTCTTTCTTTCTTGGAGTCTTCATGTTCTTCTTTAGATTCTTGGGTCCATGGAGTTTCTTATAGATTCCATGCCCTAAAGATTCCATCATAGGATCACGGATGTGGATGGACAACCAAGGATACTTTAAGTCTTCTGTTTGAAGAATACGTACTATCTTTCATGGCTGCTATCATGGATATATACTTCATCATCTTCAATGGATCATAGGATTAGCTCCCTTCTAATCCTTGCTTCATGTATGAGTGCATATAATCGGCTCCCTCTATATAATAGAGTCCACACTTCCATTGACATCCTTATTGTATTCTGCAATATATAATTGGATCTCTTGTCTAACAAAATCCACGCTTCCGTCTTGTTGTCTTCTACAAAACGTCATAAGTCTTCTTCCAATTTCCTCTCAATTGTTGACTTCTTTCTATCTTTTCTTCTTCTAAGTCTCTTCATGATTGATTTGACTTATCTTTCAATAGCTTCCACATGATTTGTATTTCATCCTTTCATGTGTATTATCTAATGATATCCATTATTGTCTTGTTGTTCTTCCATAGGTATAGTTCTTCTTGGAACACATTATCTTCCAAGAGATAGATTTACAAGATATGTATAAATATTATGTAAACAAGATATGTACAAGAAGTAAGAAGAGTTTTGTTACCTTTAGAAGAAGAAGTCTCTTCCATCCTGCTTAGTCTTTTTTGTAGGTTCCTTTTCTTTGGCAATTGATGCTTCATGTTTCTCCTTCCTTTTCTTTAGCTTGGGACAATGATTCTTGTAGTGACCATACTTTCGACAGTTGAAGCATTGTACTTCTGAAATGTCTTTCTCTTGATTTGGATTCCTCCTTGAACCAAAATTCCTTTTGTTCCTGAAGTTCTTGAATCTTGCTGTGAAGGCTTAATCATTGTACTTCTTTTGGGGTTTCTCTTTTGCACAAATCCTTGATTCTTCTTGAGTACAACAAGTCCAAAGTTCTTCAAATGTCAGATACTCTTTCCTTGTGTTCATGCTTGCGGAAAATGCATCCCACGTCTTGGGAAGACCATTGAGTACTATGTTTACCAATTCCTTCTCTGAAGTGATCTCTTCAATAGTTTGTAGTTGATCTCTTAACTAAGAGATCCTCACAAAGTATGATGTTATGCTATCATCATCGTTCATCTTCATGTCATGGAGCTCATTCTTCAGACTCATAACTTGTCCAATATTTCTAATCGAGAAGAGATTTGTTAGGGCATCATACATATTCTTCGATGAGTGAAGATGGGAGATGTAGGGTATCAAGTTGTATTTTATAGATTCTACTATGATACTCATAGCATTGATATCACTCTCTTTGAACTTCTCCATAGCTGCAACGTTCTGCGGTTCCTTCTCTTTCCCTTCTTGAAACTCTGGCTTCATAATCTTTCCTTTCATGATATCCAACACTTTATTCTTGGCAAGGATGAGGTCAATCTTTGTCTTCCATGCTTTGAAGTTAGAGGTTCCATCTAACTTGTTCTCTAACTTCATAGAATAAGTCATGGCTTCTTTGACTTGGTCAAACCTTAGATTTGACCACAAACTCAATCTTCACATCTTGGCTTGCTGAGAGTATCAGGAGATGTGCTAGGCTAGAGCACATTGATCTGTCCAAATATTAGGTCAATCTCTTCACTTAAGGTGCCTCAACAAGAGGATTAGGTTTTCTACAACTGCTCCTACTAGTAACCCTAGCGACAGTGTCTTGGAAGCTGCTTCTGCTAGTAACCCTAGCGACAGTTCCTCAGTGATATCAATATCCTAGTGGCTATGTTTCCTTCCAGTGTTTAGACTGAATGAAGGAGGTGTGGGCCCATAACCTATTAGAATATGAAGGATGTGTGATCGTTTTACCATTGACAATACCCTTATCACCCAACCATAGGCCGAAGCCACCCTCCGAGCACCTTAACCTTGACAAAGAATCATTCCGGAAGCAAAACCTAGGCTAGATAGCCATACAAAGGGTAGCTCACCTTTCCCCAAGGATAGTGCATCAACAAGAGATGATCAGATAGTCCAAACCCTAGCCAAGAGATAATCCAAGCCAAAACATAACTGCTAGCTGCAGTAGCTGCACCAACAACTCTCCTCCAAACCTGCACATAAGACTACAACTGCACTATGCAAAACTGGCTCTCTGCAACTGCTGAGATGTGTCAAATGAGAGACCGACACCCTGCATTTATAGTGGTTCTGGCAAACTTACTGGGGCCAACTTCTCCTTTTGGGTTCCTGTCTGTTCAATATATTATTATTATTTATGGTCGACTTCTTCTCTTGGAGGCTAATAACCTAATATAAATTATCTTCTTGAGCCGACAAGTCTTCTAGGGTTATTATCCAACTCATTAGGGTTTCTTCTGTCTTCTCAGAGTATTCTATTCTCATCAGGTTCACACATGGAGGTAAATACCTCACATAGCTACCATAATATCAATAGAGTGAACTTGTCTCTTTCACACTTGTTAATTGGATCTGAAAGGACATCTATTTGGTGCAATTTTAACCCTTTTTTAGACTAAGTACACTAATTTCAAAAAATGAATACTCTAGTCACTAGTGGCTAGAAGAGTTCTCTCGGGTATTGTTTTATACTTTTTCGGGCATAGGGGACTAAATTTACGAAAAATGACACTCTTTGGAGTTAATTTGTAATTGCATTCCATTATCCTGCTTGTAGTATTGAGCATATTGTCAGTCCCTACTTTCTCGCTATAAGCTTACTACCTCAGGAATTTGCATCTCTAGCCAAGCAGGGCCTTCTTTATATCCTTTGCACCTTGACAACCTGTACTCTAAGATGAAACCTTCAACCGCGTGTCCACATCCTTCATGCACCTCTTTGCATTCAAAATAGGTATGTTCCACTATTGGAACCAGTTTCTTACTCATGACACTCGTTTCCTCCTCTGTATCATATCATTCATTTGTCTATGAAAAAATAAAAAAAGACATGTGGGAAAATAATATTATCTCATGTTGGTAGAAATCATGTTGCCTTTGAACAGAGCATAGAATTTTGAGTCCACTTGTCATCCAAAGTTTGGGTTTAGCATGACCTTAGGAAGCTAAGCTCATTACTTAGAGTTTACTCCTTCGTCTTGTTAATCTTCCAGTCCCTATGGAGAGTTTGATTGGTGCCTCCTGCATCACAAAGTTTCATCATTGAGTCTATGTTGCCATAGTCCTCCATATGTCTCATGATATTGTTTAAAGGATGTCTATAATCCCATGTTGACCATTTCTCAAAACTATTAACTTTTCATGTCAGCCATACCCTTAGCGTGTCTCAAAGTTACATGAAGTTGTTGTCCGACTGCGCACCCTGGTCCTACTTTCCTTATGGGTAGGTAACCTTGAATATAGGAGTCAACATCTCCTCATTGGCCACTGACTAGGGGGTTTCCCTTGTGTTTTTAAATGTGTTTAAGTTGCACAAAATAGATCTAGCTAAACAATGATACACACATTTGCAGAGAGAATTGGAAAAAGAAGAAGAAGGAGAGAAAGAATGGAAAGAATTCTCATTAACCGTTGTGAATAATGAATAATTTACACATGATATACTCTGTATAACTCAATGAGTTCGACTTGAGGTGAACCAAATCACCATAGTGGTGGTATAAAGTGATATGTACACACACCAACAGTTACGGGAGTGAACTGCCACCTATTCTAGTCTCTCAGGCACTTACGGGAGTGAATTGCCACCTAGTTGAGTTAACTAGTCTTCAATTAACTGACTGAAGAAAGAGTAGTGAGGAGTTAACTCAGGGAATCAAGGCTAATGTGCCAATTTGGTGATGATACCAAGGCAAGTTCGAATTAGCATGGTGATGATCCCAATGCAACATCTAAACTCAACTCAACTAGTCAAACTGAAGTGTCAATTGAAAGAGAATATTCTCCAGGTGGAATATTCTCTCCTAAAATATAGGAGACTGGATAATGACTAATTATGATGAATAAACAAATAAAAACCTTAGGAAAAATAAATCCTAGGTGTGTGTGAAGTAACTCCAACACCCCCCCTGAACATCACTATGGTGAAAATAAATATTGGGTCCCGACAACGAGGCCATGTTAGGTACCCAAGTACAAAAGAGACACTGAAAATAAAGTGAGGAAAGAGGGAAAGCCTCATGGGAAACCCTTCCCCTCAAGGTACAATGTATGTAAAAAGAAGAACTACAGTTGCTAGGCAACTGTGTCCTTCACTCCATGACGACCTCGCAAAGAATATAATTTTTGCTCAGTGAAGGTCTTGGTGAAAATGTCTGTCATTTGTTCTGCTGAAGAATAGAAATGTAAGTCAATGATCCCCTCATGTACTAAGTCCCTGATGTAGTGCATGTGGATCTCGATGTGCTTCGTCCGCTGCCTCTGAAATGGATCTCTACAAAACTTCAGAGTGCTCTAGTTATCACACCAGATGACGATCGACCAATGAAACTGAATGCCCAACTCAGTGAGAAAATGTTGTAGCCACATAGCCTGAATGGTTATGTTAACTACCCCTCTGTACTTTACCTCAGCTGAAGATAGAGCAATGACAACTTGCTTCTTGCTCGACTAACAGATAGGCCCAGAACCAAGACTAAGTGAGTTACCAGATGTGGACTTGCAATCAATGCTATCGCCAGCCCAGTCAGAATCAGTAAACCTAATGAGATATAATGTAGATTCTGTTGCATAATGAATCCCAAAGGTGATGGTGCCCTGTACGTATTGAAGGATAC
Organism: Picea engelmannii; assembly: GCA_009831015.1. Taxonomy (NCBI): domain Eukaryota; kingdom Viridiplantae; phylum Streptophyta; class Pinopsida; order Pinales; family Pinaceae; genus Picea; species Picea engelmannii. Next base: position 319,395 of record ML788280.1, on the reverse strand, counting down.
TCTTTGCATCTTTCCAATGTAGCTCATGCGGATCTTGCATGAACTTGGAAACTGTGCCAACTACATATGAGAGGTCTAGTCTAGAGTGTGTGAGATACAACAAGCTCCCCACTAGCTGTCTATACAATGTGATGTCAACCAGTGGAGTCTCCCCCCGATCCTCAAGTTTGACTCTTGATAGGAAAGGAGTCGGAGAAAACTTGTAGTCTATCATGTGAAATCTCTCAAGGAGATCTTGTGCATACTTGGCTTGAGACAGTTTGATGCCTGATGCATCCTGACTGATCTCAAGTCCAAGGAAGAAGTGTAGTGGACCCATGTCTTTCATCAAAAACCTGTCATGAAGAATCCTCTTGACTACAACAATTGCTGAAGTCGAGCAACCGATGATCAAAAAATCATCGACATATAGAACTAAAAGTAGAAGTGAATCAACCGTCCTGAGCATGTATACATTCAGGTTTGATTTATAATGTACAAAGTTCTGTGACAATAGGTAGGATTCCATCTTGGCATACTTGGCCCTCAGAGCCTGCTTAAGGCCATAAAGTGACTTCTTCAGTCGACAGACCAGTCCTACATAAATCCCTGGGACTGCTCCATGTAGATATCCTCAGAGAGATCACCATGAAGAAATGAATTCTTCACGTCCATCTGATGGACTTACCATCCCTTGGCTACCGCAATGGAAAGGGACAATCGAATGGAATCCATCTTCGCTACTGGAGCGAAGGTCTCATCATAGTCAATACCATGAACCTACTGAAATCCTTTGGATACAAGCCTAGATTTGTATCTGTTGATCTATCCATCCACTGCGCTCTTGTTCTTGTAGACCCATTTGCATCTGATAAGTTTCTTCCCAGAAGTAAGGGGAACCAGATCCTAAGTCTGGTTCTTGAGGAGGGAGTTGTACTCCTCCTACATGGTGGATTCCCAAAAGGGATTTCCAGCAGCCTCGCCATAAGACTGTGGATCTGAAGACTGAACCAAGAAAAGATGCCTAGAAGGCAATGGTTCAGTGGCTGAGTGTAATAGGAGGCTCCTCAAAATCAGATCAAGTCCTCCTAGTATCAGCTAGATCACCTACAAGATCCCCTGCATCTTGAAGAGTAGTTTGTGCCCACTTGGGCCTCTTCTCTGGCTCTGCAACTGCATCTGGATGCTCTGACTCTACATATGACTGTACTAACTCTGAATATGAATTTGAATCCTCTGAGTCCTCTGAATCAGAACTCTCATCTGAATAAGAGTAGGCATCTGCATGCTCATCATCTCAGATAGGTGGAAGAGTAAAGGTGTTTGTATGTGGCTACTAAGGTACATGCGAGACACTTTCATCGAATTGTACACTACACTCAATGATGAGTCGGTCTGAGGAAAGATCAATAAGTCGATATCCCTTCACACCGTCAGGGTATCCAACAAAAATTCACTCAGTTCTTTGTGGATCAAGTGCCTTCCTCTTTTCAGAGGGAATCTTGGCCCATGCACGTGAACCAAAAATACGAAAGTGGGTCATTTCCGGTTTGAGGCCACTCCAAGCCTCGTAGGGGGTCTTATCCTTGACAGATCTATGAGGAGATATATTTTGGATGTATGTTGCACAGTTAAGTTCTTTGGCCCATAGTATTTGTGGTAGTGACTTTGCATGCAACATGGAAGATGCCATCTCCTTTAGAGATCGATTTTTCCGCTCAACAACTTCGTTTTGCTGCAGAGTGTAGGGAATTGTATGCTGCAACTGAATCCCTGCCTCATGGAAAATATTATGGATCTCATGATTTACATACTCTCCCCCATTATCAGTTCGGAGGACTTTGATCTTCTTTCCGGACTGTGTCTCAACCAGGGCTTTGAAATCTTTGAGGTGTTGAAAGACCTCATATTTTTTTCCCGAGAAAGTAGATCCAAGTAAAACATGAGAAATCATCAACAAAAATGAGAAAAATCCTTGCTTTACTGATCGATGGATGTGGAAAAGGACCCATGAGGTCACTATGGATCAGATCTAAAGGTGCGGAAGCTCGCTAAGACTTTTCCTTGTCGAATTTCTCTTGAGGGTGTTTTCCGAGAACACATCTCTCACATACTCCCTTGGAGAAATGGATTTCTGGTAGACCATCAACTAATCTGTGCTTGCTAATTTGTTGCATGTATCTGAAATTCAAATTTCCAAATCTTTCGTGCCATATCCTACTACTTTCATCAGCATGAGTAAGCAGTAAAGCAAAATCAGGTTCAATGAATTCTGAAAAATGTATACAATCTAGACTGATGATTTACCTCACCGGTAGCAACCTTGGAGTTGGTTTTCATGTCATAGATGTTGACAACATTTGGTGTGAATACGACTTTCTTTCCAGTGCCAGAATTCAACATTTGATACACAGAGAGAAGGTTGAAAAAAAGCTTGGGAACATGCAACACATTCTCGAAGCTTCCGTTGGTGAGTTCAATCCTTCCTTTGCCAGTGAATTTGACAGAAGAGTTGCCCCCCATGATAATACTAGGACCTTTGCATGCATCCAATGAATAATAGATGCTTCTGAGGCAGCCATGTGATGTGATGCTCCCGAATATACAATCCAAGCACCAAGAGAGGAGTTGATGGCAATCAAGGCATGGCTAGAATTTCCTTTCTTGGAATTCAGATCTTCTGGCTTCTTCTTCTTTGCACCCTCGGGGATGTGATCTCCAAGGTTGTTTTGCTGAAGTATCTGAGACATCGGATCTATTTTTTTTTGCATGCATGAAGATTCTGAATGGAATCATTTGTGACAATATGTGCATTTCTCTCATTTTCTTCCCTTTTCTCCTTTGGATCCGAAGGCATCAGTGAAGGGTTTTGTGTACCCTTCCTTCTTCATATGTGCATTAGATTTCTGCTTATCTTTATCTTTATATTTCTGATATTTGTGGCTGACATCATGCACAGTGAGTGCATGCACTCTTGGGCCTTTGATTGCGCCCATGTTGATGAGCTTGGTTTTCTCTTGTGTCAGGGATTCGATAAAGTCCTCAAGAGAAGACATCTTCCAGGTGGCTCTAGAGGTGAATATGACTGTATGGAATGTGGATATGAATAATAATAATTCAGGACCAATCTTGGAGATAATGGTGAGAACCATTTGTTTCTCCTCCTTCGATTTATCAACCCCGCAAGCTTTGAGTTGCGACAACAAATCCTTGAATTTTGTAAATAAATCTTGGATATTCTCGAAGATTTTTGGATCCAATGTGAGAAGCTCCACCTCTAGCATGTGTCCCCTTATATCATTGTGTTTACCAAAGATCCCTTCCAAGATGGTCCAGGCTTCATTGGGAGTCTTACAGGAATATATATGAAAAAGGAGATCGAGAGAAATAAGACTGCAAATTGTTTCGAGTGCCTTATCCATGCGATTTAAGTACTTGGATTTTTCTATGGCTGATGTCAGCTCTGTATCTGTATTCATGGTTAACCTATACAACCCTCTAGATCGAATATGTATGGCTATTTTATCCTTCCATTCAAAATAGTTGTAAGGTGTAAGAATGAATTCTTTTTGGAATTCCATCTTTTCGTTGTCTTCAATCTTTTGTACCTGCAAATTGTTTTTGGTGTATATTTTTCTTAGCAGTCCATCGAATATGATACCATGTAAATGTGTTGAACCTGCACATAATAGATCTATCTAAACAATGATACACACATTTGCAGAGAGAATTGGAAAAAGAAGAAGAAGGAGAGAAAGAATGGAAAGAATTCTCATTTACCGTTGTGAATAATGAATAATTTACACATGATATACTCTATATAACTCAATGAGTTTGAATTGAGGTGAACCAAGTAACCATAGTGGTGGTCTAGACTGATCTGGACACACACCAACAGTTACGGGAGTGATGATCCCAATGTTGCATGGTGATGATCCCAATGCAACATCTAAACTCAACTCAACTAGTCAAACTGAAGTGTCAACTGAAAGAGAATATTCTCCAGGTGGAATAATCTCTCCTAAAATATAGGAGACTTGATAATGACTAATTATGACTAATAAAAAAATAAAAACCTTAGGAAAAAGAAATCCTAGGTGTGTGTGAAGTAACTCCAACAATGTTCGATGGCAATAAATATATTCACACATTGGGATTCATGCAGTGTCTTGGATTCCATTAGCCTTATTGGTGGTTTCCTCGCCTTTGTCGATAGTTTTCCTTATTGGCTACTATTCAGATGATCTTTTTCATGCACTTATTGCATCTAGTGCATGCGAAAGACACAGAGGGTCCTTGGCTCGTGAACATGTTCTTCATCCAAGTTCCTCCAAATCATCAAGCTCCTACTTTGTACCTCATGATGACTGATGAGAGATGCTTTAATTCTCTCCTTTCAGTAGGTATCCTTCCATCGACTTCAAATCATCTATTATGGAAACCAAACCTAGAGTCCTATGAGTACCTAGAGTTTTGCAGTGATCAGTGGCAGGTTCTCTCACCATCAATAGTTGGGAATACATCAATGTCTCATGATCGATGGATTCTTCAAGTGTTCTACCTCAACTCCTTTATTCACACTTATAAGAATGTACTCGGTGCCTTGATACCCACTTTCATTATCAATAGATTGTCTTTCATTTGTTAATGGTATACCTTAATGACCAATAATCAAACAAAGTCTCATTATGTTCGACCTCAACTCCTTTATTCACATGATGTAGACTTGCACCTTTGGAGGATCATGTAGAAGCCTTGAAGACATCAGTTCATAGTTACAAATTTCCCGAGCTGTTGCTATCATTCATTGGACCAATACCTATTTGACTTCAGTGATCATGGGAGATCATATTGTACTCCATTGTATACAAATATATTCATATTGATTTTGATACTAGTTTTCACTGGGTCTTGTTTTTGACTATGACAACCTCTGGCATGTATCTACCTTTGTATTTCCTATTGATGGCCATGAACATCTATTTGGTATATTTCTGCGAACAATTGTTTGGTATATTTCCACATGGATCTGGAGTGTAATTCAAATTGGTAGCCATGTGCACAAATTCATTATGGATTGTAATATTCTTATGAGCAACTAGTTCGTCCAGTCGGGTCTCCATTACTCCACTTCTGGGAATTATAATGTATTTTAGCCATCGCAGATACTCCTCTTACCTCACACATTAGGGGGCATATGTTATACCAAGATTTTCCTCACCCCATGCAACTTTCTCAGAAATCCTTTTCCATTTGCCTATGCATACTTGAAGTCCATTTTTGCAATTCCCATAGCTAAAAAATATATTTTTCCATATATACATGCCCTAACAACTATACAACATGCGTATACGTAGGTTGCACCATTACAACCCACGTACATTGGGTTTTGTTCCCAAAATTAAAAATGGTGTTGGGTTTCCATGTCACGTCACGAGATCCATGATCCTTGACCTTCCATATAAAGGAAACGTTTCAAATCTGCCCTTTAGTTCCATTTGAAGGCTATAAATGGGCCATATCTAAGATGTAGAGAGAGGGAGAAGAATTCAACTTTGAGAGAAAAGTTACTCTGGAGAAATTATTCACTTCATATTGAGTCTGCATCCCTTTGTCCTTTTAAGTATGAACACATTGTTCAACCCCCAAGATCTTCCTTATTTGATGGAGAACCTCATTGTCTCTCTTATATGATATTGCCTTTGGTGGAGGATTGAAGTGGTGAAGGTCTAGCTAGAAGGGACTTAGTTTCTTGGTTCTAAGACGTTCCGACACAGAAGTTTGTCAATCATAGACTTCTGTTGATCATATTTTAATAAAAATACTCTTTTCTCGTCCAATTAATGTCTTGAAAATATTTGAATTTTTATTCCATAGGCATATTTGTTTTGAATATTGATGGATTATGCTATTATATGTGCTAACTTTATATATTATCACCATATGCTTGCGTATCTTAGTTGTTGAGGACAAGTTGCAGGTGTATAGCTTTGAGTCGAGTGCTCAACGACGTTCTTCTTCGAACGTCTGGACGACGTAGGCTCTTTATCTAGTCTTGTTAGCATGTTTGTTTATATAGCATACTTGATATTAGAGTTGATTTATGTAGTTATTTCCGTCTGTTTTGGTTTAACCCATGCCATAGAGTCATTTTCCTCGTAACAATGTGGTAGTTCCAAGTTATGACATGTGGCTAGGATTGAAAAATGGCAGGATTTGGACACATGCATGGGGGGGCATGCACATGCATGACATTGGATTGGGGTGGCAAGAACTGGAGTTATACTAGAGGTTTTTCTGATTCATTAGGGTCTTTGCATGAGTCGACTGAAGACCACTTGGATGAATGCATTGATTTAGGAGTGAGTTGGAACCTTCTTGGAGTTAACTAGGACACATGCATTCATGGAGGAGATAACTAGGCATGTGGTTGAATTAATTAGGTTTCTCTCTCTCCACTTCGTCATCAATTAGACTCAGAGTATCTCCACTTGGACTCTAGTGCATTACTACTTTAGTACACTCTCTCATTACTTCATCACCAGTTAAATAATACACATGAGGGAGGGGTTTCATTTGGACCAAGTGTACATCCACATAAGCTTGAGTTCAAGGCCACCTTACTTCACTTAACTCACCAATGCACTTGGGTTATAGAAGGAGTTTTGCATGGGCAATTTGACCTCATTAATCATTAAAAGGAGGAGGTCGCTCTTTGATGAGGGTAGAGTTTTCTTTTGGCAGTAGAATATCTTTCTCTCATTCTTCTTGTCCTCTTCTACTCTAGCTTTTATACTTTGTGAAGGGATTGACATTGAACCAATTTTGTATCCGTCTCTATGGTGTATTCAACCTCTTGGCTTATGCAGAATAAAGTTTTATTATGTTTCTTCCTTTCTTTCAAATCTTCTTGGTACTTCGTGATTTTCTTTGTGAAATGTTTATACGTTTATGTAACCATTTATTTTTGTAATATTTACCACTTATAAGAACTTTCATCTCTCTTTCATTTCACCATTTTTTATGCTAACGTTAAGGAAAATTTCCACCTTTAAATTCAAAATTGTTCTCACAAATTGTTTGGTTTCTTAATTGCATGCCAAATATCTCTTTCTTACGTTATTATATCATTTTTAATTTCATATTTACAGGGTGGAAATCAATGCATGAGC
>ML788280.1:275108-296335 GCA_009831015.1 Picea engelmannii | reverse complement strand
TGCAAAGAATATAACACATATCCAATGCCTATTTAACTCCACCACATGCCTAGTTATCTCCTCCATGCATGCATGTGACCTAGTTAACTCAAAGAAGGTGCCAACTCACTCCTAAATAAATGCATGTGATCTGGACCGGGGTGATCCTATTACCAATCTTTACTCAATTCTAGGCCACTACATTAAAGGTAAGATTTAAGATTGTTTCTATTGAAATTATTGCATTAAAGGTAAAATTGAAGTGCTAAGAAGGCTTGAATTCAAATTGAATATAATTTGGGGGAATATGTTGTTTGTCTCATAATCCATTACTTAATGCATTTAATAAAACATAATTGTAGAAATAAAGCATGTATGAGGAAACATGAGATGAAAGAACAACACATGACAATAGATCACCATTGATAACAAAGTTCATTAGTATGGCTACGTCTCCAGACCCACTTGGAATACAAATCATTGTCATTGATTCTCTCAATGTGGTGTTGATTCTCCTTTGCACAAAGGATACATTCTCCCATGAAGGGGCATAATTGTCCCAAAAGGGGCTTACATACAAACCATGAGCATGAGTGCTTGTTTCTCTCCTAAAACGGCTCTCAAAAGAGTCTCCAAAGGGCCTCCACAATGGCCTCCCAAAATATTTTTTTTAATCTCTCCCAATAAAGGGGTTTAAATAATTTTTCCTAGCTCCATAATCCAAAAGACAAGATCCATGAATTTAGGATCTAGTACCTACCCAAGGACAAAAATGAGAAAGACCCTTAACTTCCTTCTTGATAATAGAAATCCACTTGTAATAAAGTGAGGAAGAGTCCAAACCAACTCATGAGACCCTTAACTTCCTCCTTAATACTAGGAAACTAATTTCCTCTTAAAATTAGGATACTAATTTGTGAGTTGGATTCTCACATAAAACTAATTTCCCATTTTTACAAATAAATGAATAATAAGTGAGATTTTCCAACTCACTTCAAGTATTAATCATTTACTACAATTAAATCATTCATGATTAATTAATTGTTCTTTGCCACTTATTATTAATCAGCATTTTAATTATTTTTTCTCCATGATGTGCAAATTTAATAATTCCTTGTGTGGACATCCTCATGGATCACACCTCCCCACAAAAAGCACTTTTGGTCCTCCAAAAGTATCGAGAGAAAATTGAATCTCCACAAGCATCTTCTAGGAAGAGTCTTACACTCCACGATGCACTTTGGAATGAGGATGAGGATGAGAACGTTGACACCCTTCTTCTTCTTCACCTTTGTACTTAGGAATGAGGATGAGGATGTCGACACCCTTCTTCTTCTTCATATTTGTACTTTGGAATGAGGATGTCAATGTCGATACTTTCATCAGTAAAAATCTATATCTAACAATTCATAATCATGTTTTCAATGCAATAACATAGTTGTCAGATTTTATAAAACACTCGGACAAGTTTACAATGATTGCCAAAAACAGGCCTCGGAAAAAACAATTCCTCTCAGTCATAAGTCGTTACAAGACCCATTGCAATGTTTAGGCATAATACAAATGCACCTCACTCAACAAGGGTTACAAGACCCATTACAATACAAAGGGACTAGTTTCTCACAAGCATGTGGCAACATCTCTCTTTACAAAGAGACGATCTCCTCTGACAATGCAAAGGGATAAGTTCTCGCAAAAAGTGGCAATGATACAATCTCATTTGACAATACAAAGGGCTCATTTCTCACAACAAGTGGCAATGTCTCTCTCACAAAGAGATGATCTCTTCTGATGAAGGTTGATCTCTTCTGACAAAGGCTGATCTCACAAACACATGTGGTATAAGATGAACTCTCTCACATGTAGCGACAACAATCCTCTTTGAATATGATTCTCAGACTCAAGCATAATCATCACCATCATATTTTTCTCGCAATTATGATACTTTTGACTATAAGTTTGGCCACTTTTTGACGAAGTTCCAAAATAGCCTCACTAGCACTACATCGCCTTGGTTTGCACGCAAAGGCTAATATGATGAGTTTCTTGCAAAATATCATGTCTTGTTGCCTTGCTGCAACACTCAATGCTCAGCGAAATATGTAGCATGCATACATATTTTGAAAATTTTCATAAATAAATAAATCCACAAAAATATAATGCTTACATTTGGGTTTCATGCCATAAGCCTCATGATGGGATGCTCAAATGCAAAAACGGACATCGCCATTGCGATTTTGGTGCGAAATTATGTTAAAATGACTTTCTCTGTGTCAAATTATGACACTGCTCATCTTAGACCTTCTTGGGCTCTTTGCCTCATAAAGCATGCCAAAGAATTAATGGAAAACTTGGGCTTCTTCCATAGCCCTCAAATTCTGCTGCTCCGATCATAAAATAGACAACACCATTTTATTCCTAGTGAAAAATCGTGAAAAAAAACTATTCTTTGTTTAATTCTGTCACCGTGACTTCTGGACCCCCTTGGGATTTTTGCCTTGATTTGCGTGCCATTGGGAATTTAATAAATGCACCTATACAGTCTCAAAATTCATTCCCATCCCTCATTGGGAAAGTTTAGGTTGCCACATGGCATCCTATGATTGGTCCACGTGGCACCCAATCACCTGTACGGTCAACAACCTAGTTAGATGCCACGTCTGATGATGACATCACCTGCCATGTCATATACTGAAGCCATATTCCATGTCACCCTATACGACCTACCACATCGGCCCATATGGCCTACCACTTCATTCGTATGACCCTGCTACGTCAACTGTACGAATCTTCCATGTAAGTTGTACGGACCTACCACGTCAGTTGTACAACCCTGCCATGTAAACTGTATGGATTTTCCATGTCAACTGTATGGATCTTCCATGTCATCAACCCAATCAGTTTCCACATCATTGTCCTAGTCATTTTCCACTTTAGCATGCTAATGTCGGCATGACACATGGAAAATTTTTGTTGGTCCAACTGGGTGCCAAGTCAACTAAAAGTGAGTGACACGTGGAAGCCTCTTGGGCTACCATGTCATCTTGTTGATGTCACACTGATGTCAACAAGACATGTGTCCTCCTCTGCATCTACCAACTCAACATGTTGATGTCATCATTGTACAGATTTCACTGGCATCGCATGTTTTCTGAAAACTTCAGATCACAATATATTTTGATATGTGACTCCGTTTGACGAGTCGTTTGCACCGTTGAAAATATTGCAGTGAACTCTTTGACGTGGTGTTGGTTTCATAAAAGTATGGGCACTTTGATTTTTAAGCTATTTTTGAGCCCCATGGCTCAGTTACTCAAAATAGGTGGCCCTTATCAACTAACTCAAATATTTTTTTCATCCTATTAGTCATCAAGACAAATATATACTCCTTTTTGAGTTGTTTATTTTCTAGTAGTTGATCTTCTTCCTGTAGATGGCTTCCTTTTTGAGTTGCTTCATTGGATTTCTTGTCCTTCTTTGGACACAACTCTAGATGGAGTGTCCAACATGTGGTTTCTTGATGTCCACCCTTTTTGCAATGGGCACAATGGTTCTTCTTGATTCGTGTTTTCATGCCCTTCTTTTTATCCTAACATGGAGAAAGGTCTTCATGCCGTGGTTTCTTCCTTGTTTCTATAACCTTCCTATACAAAGTCATTCTTTTCCAACACTTGGCAACAACATGGTTATTCATACCACAAAAAGTACATGGTTTTCTATTCCATAGAATTTGTTGATCATTTCCAGTTTCCTTATAATCAAAAGGAATGTATGAATAATGGTACTTTTTATACCTTGTTTGGTGGTCTTTGGTGTTGTCTTGGCGAGGATAACTTGCCTTAGATATTTCCTCGAACCACTCACCTCCCTTTGGAGATGACTCATAATCACGATCATCAGAATGGGATGATGTTCTATCATCCTGCACTGATTCATCACTTGAGGACTCCCTTGCTTCTGCTTCTTTGGAGCACTCCCCAACTTCTTCTATGACATAGCCTAGTCCTACATATTGAGGTAATTCCACCACTTTGATGGGACTCACAATGCCTTTTCCATTGGCTCCAAGGCCTCTTCCTTTATACCCCATTTTCTTCATTAGATTCAAGCCAATGCTTGTAGTGTGTTGCTCAAAAGCACCAAGGTCATCATTATAATGAGAAGAACATGAAATTGAAGAAGTACAATTTACCTCAGTTATCAATTCTGGATCAAGTGTGGGGGGTGGAATTCCTAAGCCTTCATCACTTTGCAATTTTTTCAGATCCTCTTTCGTGGATAGTAATTGAAGTCGCAATCTATGATTCTCTTCTTCTATGTATCGTAGCATCTTCTTCAACTCGACATTCTTTGCTTGAATGCTTTGATTTATTTCCTGTAGCTCATTGAGCCATGCCTGCTTTGGTGTCTTTTCCATCTTGCATTCAACACCTGCAATCCCTGGAAATCATGCTCTGATACCACTTGATCTAGACTGGGGTAACCCTGTTACCAATCTTTACTCGATTCTATGCCACTCCATTAAAGGTTATATTTAAGATCATTTTTATTAAACTGATTGCATTAAAGGTGACATTGAAGTGCTAAGAAGGATTGAATCCAAATTGAATATAATTTGGGGAAATATGTTGTTTGTCTCATAATCCATTACTTAATGCATTTAATAAAACATAATTGTGGAATTAAAGAATGTATAAGGAAACATGATATGAAAGAACAACACATGACAAGAGATCACAATTGATAACATAGTTCACCATTATGCCTATGTCTCTAGACCCACTTGGAATACAAATTGATGTCATTGCTTCTCCAAATGTGGGGCTGATTCTCCTTTTCACAAGGGCAACATTCTCCCAAAAGGGGCTTACATACAAACGACAATCATGTGTGATTGTTTCTCTCCTAAAAGAGCTCTCCAAAGAGTCTCCAAAGGGCCTCCACAATGGCCTCCCAATTTTTTTTTTAATCTCTCCCAATAAATGGGTTTAAATAATTTTTCCTAGCTCCATAATCCAAAAGACAAGATCGATGAATTTAGGATCTAGTACATACACAAGGAAAAAAATGAGAAAGACCCTTAACTTCCTCTTTGAGACTAGGAATCCACTTGTAATAAAGTGAGTGTAACACACCCAACCCCTTAAATGGATTTTTAAGGAATGGGGCATCAAATTTTGATTTCCTCAAATGTCCTAGATCTTATGTCTGAGGTCTTCATCCTCTTCTGCTCATCAAGAGTTGTCCAACCATTGTCACCACTCTCCAATTTGAGCTCCGGATCCAAAGTTATGCCCATCTGAAGTTTTGTGAGCCTCATTGGGAAAAGGCCACATGGCATCCATGTGAATCCACCTCACACATATAGTCTACAAGTTCCTTCATCTACAGTGGAAAGTCTATCCACCGTCCAATCCAATGGTGAGACTCTCTCCCCATTGCACACTTAAGCAAGAGGAGAGTTCAACGTTCGGGGGTTTCATGGTGCAACTTCCTCCTTGCTCTTGGAGTGGTCAGTGTCAAGCTAACCATGGCCCAGGTCCAACAGACGAAATTTGGCAGAAGATAAGGGTGACACATGTCACACCTACAATGAGTGCCCTAACAATGTTCTCAATCACCAATAGGTAAAACCTTCAGGAGTATAACTCTGCCAAATTATTTGATGTTATCCTTTCACTAGGCTTGATCTGATGGTCGGGAAGGGTTCCGAAGGACCCCTAGATCAATGAATCACAATGCCTCACAAATCCAACATTCAGATGTTTTTGGATTGTGACATCTTCTCTCTCCCAAAGCGATCAATGTCGACCTGACTACGATGTAGATCTGATGGCTAGAATAGCTCCGAAACTCCTCAGATCTATGGAACGCATCACATCATGACTCCGATATTCAATATTTTTGGCGTATAGTTTCTATCTTTCTCATGAAGTGCTAAGTATCTGGACTTTAGGATCTAGAGACACATGTCCTTAATGATGGACGATTAAGATGGACTCCGTTGTTCACAATTTCGGGAGCCTTCACACTTTAATGACTCTCGTACAACTTCCTTTGGAGTGTTGAGTCTCTGGACTACGAGATCTTCTGCCATGTGGACCAAACAGGTAATTTCCATAGATGACACATGGCAAGGCAGAAAGGACACATGGCCCCTTCAGTGGGTAACACATGTCATGTGTTAATGGACCTATAGGGTCTATGAAATGATCGAATCCAGGTGACATGTGGCACATTTATCGTGGGTCCACATCACCCCCCTCTTTTTCCTTAATGCATGCATACTCCCTGAAGTCCCAAAATCTCTCCACGTGGCCTCGACCATTCAGCGATCGACGTTTGACATTTGGCATTTGAACACTCGATGTTCTACGTTGAACGCCGATGTTTGATGTTCATCGTCCTACATTGAATGTCGACATTCGGCGTTCTACATTGAACGTCCCTCTACGCTACTACACCCCAAATCCTCCGAACTCCTGAAGTCCCAAACTCCCGAAGTCCCGATTGCATCACCAACCATGTTGGCCAGGCGGACACGAACCATATGCAAACACTTAGTGAGGTCCAGGGGTGTCATGTGTCCTAATTAGGTGGTTACATGTGTCATGCTCTAATAGGCATATAGGGTCTACAAATTGAAAAAATCTAGGTGACACGTGAATCATCAATCGTGGATCCACGTAACCCTAGTGATGTCATCTTTCCACATCACACCAGAATGAAAACCTTCAAACGTCCCTGAAATCTCACGGTCATGGTGCATCCACGTAGATACATGAATCTACTGCTCACATTAATTCATAACTTCGATGTTCGGGAGTTTTGCGATGTAAAATCCTCTTTGTTTCCGTAGTTGGTCAACGCTGGACTAACCACAACCTATATCTGATGGTCATGAATAGTTCATGGGCATCCTCAGATTTACAACCCAGATTAACTTCAGGCTTCGAGACTTCGGAGGATCTGTCTCCCTTATGATGAATACCAAAATTTTATGAACTCGCGAAGACTGAAGGAGTCGAGGAGTTAACACCTTCCCTCCTTCTCCAAATCCAACGATCATGATAGACCTTGGATCTTCCCAAACGGATCTCATCCGCTCTTCTTCCAAACGAAAGGATCTTTCCTTTAGAGACTCAAATCTTTCTGTCCTTCCCGAGCTTCATTATTTATGAAATAATTAGGCACTGGTGTGCACTTTGCGCTCTTTCTCCTGAGCTTAATAGACTCCTTCTCCCAGGAGACTCAAAATAACTGGGAATGTTGACATGCATACGAGAAACTATTCCCAAGGCCAAAAAACTCACAGTTCATTTTCTTAAACTTGAGCCACTACAGGGCTCAAGAATTTACGTGTACAAACCATATAGTTTCGTACTTGATTAAATACACAATAAAGAAAAAGATAAGGGAACATAGTCTAACCATCAAACAACAAGCACATCCCTGAAACAGTCACAGGATATCCAACTTTATTTTACAGTTATATCTCAAATATATAGGGTATGAGAATACTTATTTATTTCAGATTGTAGCCAAGGAACTGACTATGGGTGTGCGCCTTTCCATGCAACCATAGGCTCAAAGGAATTCAATCTTAGCACTCTGGCCACCCCCGTGCCAATCCATGATATCACTAGGGAAATTTCACAGTTTTTCAGGGATTCGTTCTCTGTCATGGTCTCTGCGGTGTTTATCAGATGCCTCCTCGGCATCAAGATCGTTGTCTCCTACTCAGTTCACGCTCTCCTATAAGTTATCATTGATATTTTCTCTTGTTCTCTCTAGTAACCAAAACAACTTATCAAGCTTTCAGTTCCTCTTCTCAGCTGGAGAGCCTCACACCCTCTCTCTTCCCATGTGTCTTCTCTCGTCTCCCTTTGCCTGTATTTTTTTCCTCACCTTTCTCCTCCTCGGGAAGGTTATGGACCTATCATGTTCCTTCTGTCAGAAGGAAACTCAGATTAGTCAAGGTATGCAGGACTCTATGGTACTTCATACTGACAAACTCCTATCTCCTTAGCTAGACCATGCTTCCATTCATGGGGGTGGTTGATGGTTCAACCACCAATCCTTTTCTTATTAACTAATTTCTCCTTGGGGTCGGGATGAGGCGTATCATTTCAACAAGGAGAAATTTGGGTCATTTGACATAATGAAACATCTCCATAATTTTCCCTTTTCTTTCCTCTAGTGATGTCATGGCCAGTACTTCAAGACTTCACCCCCACAGTTAGTTATTGGAAATTCAGAAAATAATACATTTACATTGTTCCCATGCCATCGCATGGTGATCCTGATTAATGATTAATTACAAGCTGGGGGAAACTTGGGTGTTACAATCCCCTACCCCTTAAAAGGAACAGAGTCCTCGGTGTTCTTTCTTAGTAACACATGTCATGTCTTTCTCATCCAACTGATTCAGAAATCTTAACCATCTTTCTCGGTCTGGTCCCTTCCAGAATCTTAACCTTCGTCACCTATCTTCAATAATCTTGGACAACACACATATTAATCATAATTCTATGCGAAAACATTTTATTGTTGCATAAAATTCAAGAAAAAATTCATAACTTAGCACAATACTCATCTTTGCAGTTCGTTCATTTGTGTCCACGTGGTTTTCTTGTTATCTAGGCTCACTATTTTTTTTTCCTGGACATACCCCATTATGTGCATGATCCCAATCAATAGTTTATAAGAATTATCAAAGTCTCATCTTCCTTGTGGTCACTCACCTTCCAGGCCCAGGCTCGGGCATCCCCTTCTCTGCTATATATTTCCTCGAGCGATCCATATTTCCTTGCAAAGGATTTCTCGAACAAGAATAATTTCAGTGACTTCATTGAGCCTTACAGTCGAGGCTACCTCAGACTTGCTCTGTCGAGGTGTCCCGACGGCTTGTGTTTCCACAACACAACATATTCTAGGTGATCATGTCTTACCATAGGGTTCTCTCATCTCAATAGTAGCATCTTTCATGATTTCCGTCTTGAAAACCTTCATATGTCCTCCCTAGACAAATGTTTTTCATCTCACCTATATCACATGTATACAAAATTATGAGAAATTATCATCAATTTCTAATTCATAATTTTCTTGCAAATCTGTTACCCACAGATTTCCACATTCCCCATTTATTTTCAAATCTGTTCTGCACAAGAACTAGATTCACAAGTATGGGACTTTCCTTCCCATAATAGTTTATCTCAACAGGCAATTTGTCTTCCTTATGGGATTACAACACTTCCATATCCAAGCCCATTTTCCTCCTGCAACTTCAACATTACTCAACTAAACAAATTGTTAGTTTGCATGCACATTATATTTTCAAACAATGAATACTAACAGTCCAATTCATTTTCATCTATTCAAGGGTACAAAGAAAAAGGGAAATATTATTATTTATGTAAGCATCCTTTCAACATACTAAATTTTCCAATACAATTCAAATATTAAATGACTTTAATCAATGTGCCAATGTTCATGGCCACACTCATACCCAATGCACCCTTGCATTGATTTTCAAGCTGCCACACTTGGTGACAAGAACTCTACTATGGTGTGTTGGAGTTTAACCAATCTCTTCACCATATGGCTTAGTCCTTCTTGTTCACTATTACAAAATGACTATGCTTCCTGCTACAGGCTGATCATGATCCCAAATCAATGCACATGAAACTAGATGTTTCTCTTGAATGCACCCAAACATTCTTCCTTCATTAGTAACCAAGGTGCCAACACTCACGGCCACCCAAATTTCTCTTTTCTTTAATACCTATACAATGTAAGTAAAATATTGGAAGGCCCTCCTTCCTCAATGGAAAATCTGTTTTCTTCCCTTTATGCAAACCTGCATTTCCTCGAAGCAATTCCATGCAATGCGCTAACTATGAGTACCTTTACTCCCCAATCTCCCTATATTGGTAATTGTACCCATGATACTCTTTACTCATGCATTTTCTTGCAAGGATTATAACTCATCCTTGAATGGCGTAGACTTCCTCTCTCTATTGTTCAGATTATTCTTTCCTGAATCTTACCCCACTTGGGTAGCAATAGCATACAACAACCACTCACAATTATTTGCATATCTTTAGGATAATGGAATATTTTCATAAGGGATTCTTACCAAATTCCTTGATACCTTATGCCATATAGGTATGGACAATTTTATACATGTTCTGGCTGCTAAAACCCTTTTTGATATTACCTCATTAATGGTGCTTTATGGGGACTTTTAAAGCTGCTTCAACAATATTTTGAAAACCACCTTCTCATAGTCATCCTTTGCTTGAGGTTGTCCATAATTAGCAACTGTCTTCCTCAATAGTTCCAATTTATTTCTACACATGACATACATCATAAATATGTTAGTCATCATGTAAAATAAAAATGCAAGTATCATAGATTTTAAATCAATAAAATAGTTTTCAGATTTGTCCTAGAATATCTTGATGCACCTGATCACATTATCCTTAAGGCTTCCATGAGTGAAACACAAGCAATTCTCAAATGTTTCCTCAGTCATACAATCATCATCATTATGGTGTCAAAACATTTATTTTGATCATCATATCAGCTTTCTCGTCCTAAAGAAAAACATAATGTAGAACAAGAAATGAGTTAAGGATCTTCCCTTTTCCCCACTCCATCTACACAACCTATGATCTAGATGGATGTCGATGGCATCCCACCTATTGCAACTGGCTCATTTTGACAGTTTTCCAGTTTGGCAGTTTTTTCCCTAATTTTCGGGTCCATGACTTGCGGGGCCATTTTGAGGCCCTAAATAACGTTTTTTAGGGCTCACGAAAATTAGAATGAACTTTGATAGATAAAAAAAAATGTGAATTCCTTGAATAGACCTTTCAATGGGCTATTGTGCGCCTAAAACGAAGATCGTATGCAAAAGTTACGACCTCAGGAAGTTGATGTACCAACTTACCCAAACGAGGCCCACATGAATTATGGCGCTTCATCTCCTAGGGTTAGGTTTTTTGAATGTTTATTGTAAAAATTCCTTTAGAGCCTCATTGTAATCATCTTCTTGCGAATGAGTGCAGATGTCACATTTCTTCTCAGAGATAAGACGCCACCATTCTAACAAGATTGTTTCCGCTGCATTTTATAGTTTCAACTTATTTTCTTATTGGATAGAAACCAATTTTATTGTATATCTGTTATTCTTTGTTAAGAATATTTTGATAATAATCTATATTCATTTCATTCTACAAATATATTACAGATTAGCCTAGGACTTTCAATCCAACTGGGTTATTTTCCAAGGCCTCACTACCTTTTTTTAATATGGCTTCAACCAATCCTATTCATTCAAAATTACTTACTTACTTATTCTCCATTATCAAGATGTACTTGTTATTCATATCTTCTCATCTACGACCTACAACTCTGTAAGAAATTCAGAGTTCTTACGATGGAAAAATGTTCCTCCTTTTTCCTTTTCTTTGCTTTTTCAATTACTCCCTGTTGGGATCTTCCTTCCCTTTTCCTTGAGCAACCTTGGTTAGTCTCACCCTAACTCTTAGGATACATCAGCATGCTTTAATAGAAAACTTTTTGTTCATAATGAGCCATGACCCTGTGCATGTTGCACCTTACCATTTGGTTATCAGAATGGTCTACACTCATTGGTTAGTTTTCCACTCATATATTTTGTTTTAAAATGTAATCCAGGATTTCTTATATAAATAGGCTTGTATCCCACTGCTCAATTCTCAATATTCATTAAGGTGGTGACTTCGTTCTCTTGACAGAGTCTTCACATAGTTCTTCCACATGGAACTCCTTCAACATGCAACTTCCTTATTGTATATCCTTCTCTATCTGTGATGGCCTCAACCTTGAGTTAGCTTCAACTGTTTACCGAATATTCCATAAGGAATATAAACATGCATCTTTGTTATGCATCTAGATTATTTGTCCACACCTAATCTTTGTTAAGATAACTTACATCCATGATTCACTTAACCACATGCATAATCATAAATCATTTAAATTATGATTGTTCACATTTGTTCTCATGCAGTCCTCAAAGGATTAATCATGTTGCCTTTTGTCATGAAAACAAAGCGTCCTTACTCATCTACTCTTTCATCTATTTACACTAGCCTTTCCCGAGGAAATGGAACACATTCCCCTCAAGCTATCATTCAAAACCAATCTTTCATGACTCCTCAGAATAGAGTCGGCCATGCATCCATGGTATTCATTCAATCTTGGAAAGTGTAGTTCTTGCCTTACATATCACTCATTTAGGAAGTCACATTGTGCCTTTAGCATACATGTTTTCATACATTATATATGCACATCAATTGCACATTTAATATCATTCATATCTACTTGGTCTCAATATCAGTTTTCATATCAAGCAACCTCAAAATGCATTTAAATTCATTCACTCAAGCATATACCCACCTAGCCCAAGCATACATCATGAAAGCTCATTGCTTACACCCTTTCCATGTCATACATGCACATGGGTGTATCATACTTCCATATCCTTCTCCCAAGGATATTACTACCATTCTCAGAACAAATTCCATAGAGATACTCAACACCAAGCTTCCCTTTCATTTGGGAGCTTGCAGTCATTCACATGCTATTCACATGGCCAGTTTAACAAACATAATCATAACTATGTCCCTCTTCTCTATGAAAACAACCAACAATAAATTATTCTTGCCTCTAGTGTTATCAGATGACTGAATAGCCCAGAAATATTATCTGGGCAAATCCAATAGTTCCCCAATGCAACAAGACAACTTACCAAGCTTCTCTTTCATGCCTCAAACCATTCTTAGTCAAGATATTTCTACAAGGGAATATTTTTATAAACTCCCTCTTATAGCTATATGAGTATACCAAGCTATTTCCATATGGTTATCATCCACCTATGGATGTCAATATGACCCACTGGTCAATCCAAATGTGTTTGACACATCCTTAATCAGACCTTACATTGGTCTCTCATAAATCCTTACAATCCTATCGTATTAAGGCAATAGGCTGAAAAACTATTGAATTTCATTCTTGCTATTAACTCTTGCTTTCATAATGTCATCCTCATCTAAAAGGTCCATTGGTATACCATACCTTACAACCTACCACATGTTATAACATGCCTAATTTGCATGTTCAATATTTTTCCATATGCATTCTTATGCATAGATATTCCCTTGAGTTATCATGGATATAGACTCCATTAGAATAACCATGAGCTTTTGAACTTGTTCTTGTCGATCCACTTCTACCTTCATGAAGGTTACTCTCAATCAATAGGGTTCCTCTTTACTTGCTTACTGGATTATTCCAGCAACAATTTTCAATTAGTAAATTGACCTTACCATTTTCATTAATCCTATGATCATGAGGGGTCATACATATATACTGGGTTTAAAACAATAATTATCACTGCTAGGGATCCTTTCAATCCATTCACATCCAAGTCTTTTTATTAGTGATCATAAGCATAATCCCTCTCCTTTAGGAGTGGCCATCATTTCCGAAAAGAAAATAGTAGGATTCCCCTTCCACAGACTAGCATGATTCAATGTCATTGGGTAAAATCCCAACTAAATTTTAAATATGCATCCTTCTACTCAAGGAACTTATGCAGATGATTTTTGTTTGGAAGTAATATTCAAAAAAGGCTCATCTTAGCCTCAGTAACTCAATCTTATGTCTATACAACAACACGTACGATTGCACAGTGAAGTCATCTTCTTTATTTGGAAACATTAGCAACATATATAGTGCAGATTTCCAAAGCATCTATCAATAATAGAAAGTTTCATTCCTCTCTTCATTAGAGGTTTACTAAGCCTCTTAGGAATGGGTAAAATAGGGTGTTACCCGTTAAATTCCTCTAATAGGATTTTTCTATGACTCGTGCATGAGCCCAAGTAGGCCAAGTGTTGTTGCCATGCTATGATACCATTTTGTAACACATCCAACCCCTTAAATGGATTTTTAAGGAATGGGGCATCAAAATTTCACTTTCCTCAAACATTCTGGATCCTTTGTCCGAGGTCTACATCCTCTTTTGATCATCAAGAAATTTCCAACCACTGTTGCCATTCTCCAATCCGAGCTCCGGATCGGAAGTTATGCCCATCCAAATTTATGCGAGCCTCATTGAGAAAAGGCCACGTGGATCCACCTCACACATACAGTCTCCAAGTTCCTACATCCACGGTGGAAATTCCATCCACCATCAAATCCAATGGTGGGGCTCTCTCCCCATTGCACACTTAAGCGAGAGGAGAGTTCAACATTCAGGGGTTTCGTGGTGTAACTCCCTCCTTGCTCTCGGAGTGGTCAGCATTGGGATGACCACAACCTAGGTCTAGCGGATGAAATTTGGCATAAGAAAAGGGTGACACATGTCACACCTATGATGAGTCCACGTAACCCCCCCCCACCTAGGTGACATCATCATACCACGTCACTTCGACCTTTGGCGCTCCGACGATGTTCTCAATCACCAATAGGTCAAACCTTCCAGAGTATAACTCTGTTGAAGTATTTGAAGCTATCCTTTCACTAGGATTGATTTGATGGTCGGGAAGGGTTTCTAAGGACCCCTAGATCACCGGATCACAATGCTTCATAGCTCCGACATTCGTAGGCTTTTGGATTGTGACATATTCTCTCTCCCAAAGCGGTCAATGTCGGGTTGACTATGATGTAGATCTAACTATTGGAATAACTCCCGAAGTTCCTGATATCTACGGCCCACATCACATTGTGACTCTGGTATTCGAGAGTTTTGGTCTGTAGTTTCCAGCTTCCTCCCAGAGTGCTAAGTCTTCAGACTATAGGATCTAGCGATATGTGTCCTTAATGATGGATGACTGAGATGGACTATGTTGTTCACGATTTCAGGAAACTTCACCCTTTAATGAATCTCATCCAACTTCCTCTGGAATGTTGAGTATCTGGACAACGAGATCTTCTGCCATGTGGCAAGGAAGAGAGGACACCTTCCCCCTTCAGTGGGTAACACGTGTCACGTGTTAATGGACCTATAGGGTCTGTGAAATGCCTGAATCGAGGTGACACATGGCACATTAATCGTGGGTCCACGTCACCCCCCATTTTTAAATATGCACGCATACTCCCCGAAGTCGCGAAATCTCTCCATGTGGCCTCAGCCATTCGACAATCAATGCTCAACATTTGGCATTTGAATGTTCGATGTTTGACATTCAACATTCTACGTTGAATATTGGAGTTTGGCATTCAACGTCCTATGGTGAATGTTGATGTTCGATGATCACCGTTCTATGTTGAACGTCAGTGTTCGAAATTTGGCGTTCGACGTTGAACATCCCTCTACAATACTACACCCCAAATCCTCTAAAATCCTAAAGTCTCGGATTCCTGGAGTCTCGGCCATATCACCAACCACGTTGGCTAGGCGGGAACAAACCATAGGTAGAAATGTGGCAAGGGCTAGGGGTGTCATGTGTCCTCATTAGGGGGTGACATATGTCATGCTCTAATAGGAATATAGGGTCTACAAATTGCACAAATCGAGGTGACACATGGCTCATTGATCGTGGATCCATGTCACCCTGGTGACATCATCTTTCCATGTCACACCAGACTAACAGCCTTAAAATGTCCCTCAGATCTCACGGTCATGGTGCATCCACATAGATCCATGAATCTACGACTCATGTTAATTCGTAACTTCGATGTTCGAGCATTTTGCGATGAAAAATCCTCTTTGCTTCCGGAGTTGGTCAGTCCCGGACTGACCAAAGCCTAGATTTGACAGTCAAGAATAGTTTTCAGGCATCCTCAGATCTACGACCTAGATTAAATTCGAGCTGTGGGACTTTGGAGGATTTGTCTCCCTTACGACGAATACAAAAATTCACCGAACTCGTGAAGACTGAAGGATTCAATAAATTAACACTTAAGATCCTTCTCCAAATCCAACGATCGTGACAGACCTTGGATCCTCCCGAATGAATCTTGTCTGCTCGTCTTCCAAACGAAAGAATCTTCCCTTTTGAGACTTAAATCTTTCTATCCTTCCTGAGCTTTGTCAATTCTGAAAGACTTAGGTGTTGGCGCGTGCTTTGCGCTCTTTCTCCTGAGATTAACTGACTCCTTCTCCCAGGATACTCAAAACAACTGGGAATTTTGACATGCATACGAGAAACTATGCCCAAGGTTGATGAACTCATAGTTTATTTTCTTAAACTTAAGCCACTATAGGGATCAAGCATTTACGTGTAAAAACCATATAGTTCCTTACTTTCTTAAATACACAATCAAGCAAAAGATAAGGGAACACAGTCTAACCATAAAGCAACATGCACATCCCTGAAACATTCACAGGATATCTAACTTTATTTTACAGTTACAACTCAAATATACAGGGTATGAGAATACTTAACTATTTCATATTGTAGCCAACGAAATTACTTTGGGTGTGTGCCTTTCCACCCAACCATAGGCTCAGATGCATTCACTCTTAACACTCTTTCCCTCCCGTGCCAAGCCATGATATCAATAGGGAACTTTTGCAATTTCTCAAGGATTCGTTATCATGGTCTCTGCAAGGTTTATCAGATGCCTCATCAACATCAATCTCACAGTCTCTGCTCAGTTTGCACTCTCCTGTAAGGTCTCAGATATATTTTCTTTTTTTCTCTCGAGTAACCAGAACAAATTATCAAGCTTTTAGTTCCTCTTCTCAGCTAGAGAGCCTCACACCCACTCTCTTCCTGTGTGTCTTCTCTTGTCTCCCTTCGCCTGCATTTTTTTTGTCGCCTTTCTCCTCCTCGGAAAGGTTATGGGCCTGTCATGTTCCTTCTGTCAGAAGGAAACTCATATCATTCTGGGTTTGCAGGACTCTGTGGTACTTTAGGCTGATAGCCTCCTATCACCTTAGCCAGACCATGCTTCCATTCATGGGGGTGGTTGATGTTTCAACCACCATTCCTTTTCTTATTAACTGATTTCTCTTAGGGTTCAGGATGAGGCGTATCATTTCAGCAAGGAGAAATTTGGGTCATTTGACATAATGAGCCCTCTCCATAATTTTCTCATTTATTTCCTCTAGTGATATCATGGCTAGTACTTCAAGGATTCACCCCCACAGTCAATTATTGGCAATTCAAACAATAATACATTTACATTGTTCCCATGCCATCACATGGTGATCCTGATTAATGATTAATTACAAGCTGGGGGAAACATGGGTGTTACAGTGAGGAAGAGTCCAAACCAATTCATGAGACCCTTAAATTCCTCCTTAAGACTAGGAAACTAAAGTCCTCTTAAAATTAGGAAACTAATTTGTGAGTTGGATTCTCACATAAAACTAATTTCCCATTTTTACAAATACTACGTGAAATTTCCACTCACTCCAAGTATTCCTCTTTTTCCCCTTGAAATTAGGAAACTAATTTGTGAGTTGGATTGTCACAACTAATTTCTTGTTTTTACAATTAAATGAATTATACATGAGATTTTCCAACCCATTTCAAGTATTAATAATTTATTAGAATTAAATCATTCATGATTAATTAATTGTTCTTTGCCACTTATCATTAATTAACATTTCAATGATTTCTCTCGATGGTGTGCAAAGTTAATAATTCCTTGTGTGGATATCCTCCAATGGAATCTCATATTCAATGGAAAAACACAATCCATTCACATACCCGACAATAGATTTAGTGCTCTTGTTATACACTGATCTTATGGACAACTAGTAAAATTCCTATGTGTAGACCTTTACCCACATCTCCATCTGCATATAATTTGCAACTTCATTAATAAATTCAACAAATCCTTGGGTAGGAATTTACCTTTTATCGTTGCCACTGTCACATACCTACTACCTCAATCAAATTTTTAGTTGATTTCCGTAGAATCAAAACCCCCGAATTACCTATGGAGGCTTAGCGCAAGCTAGCTCTTTCTCTCTCCATTCCCATGTGATCACGGGTCATGATCACAATTCAAATAAACACAATGTCTTTTGTATCTCGTGCCTCAGTGCTACAATGATGCTGAATCATTAAACTTTGCAACCGTTGAACCCTGACAGGGCTAGCGACTGGTCAATAGGGACGAATCCCTATAGGGTTAGCAAATGGCCAATAGGAACAAATCCCAACAGGGTTAGAGAACATCCAATGAGAACAGGCCCTGTCGCACGGGTAAGTGGAGTATAGGTGGCAGAGGGGAATTGCGACACGGTAGTCAACAGGAAAAGAGGGGGTCCCATTTCAGACGCCACACTATTCTGGACCCCCCACCCCCCTCATTAAAGTCATAATGGCCAGGGGGGTCCGGAATTCACCTGAGCATCGTTGATCACAGTGAATTAATCTCAATTGTTCGCGAGTTGCACGTCCAATTCTAGACCGCCCCCACCGTTAAAGGCATGATAGCAAGGGGGCTCCAGAATGAAACCTCAGCCATAGATCTGGGTGGGTGGAATCTGGCCGTCCAGATCTGCTCGTTGCTTACCTTAATGCACACTCATGCCCCAGCTTAAAGCCAACATCTCTTCCTCACATCCGATGATTGTTACAGACCCTGAGATCCTCCAGAAGAATCTCGTCTTTTCATCAGAACTTATCATCACAAGAGTCCAAACTCTCGATCACGGGGCTCCCGAATTCCTGATCCCCAGTTCCCCGATGTGGAAAATCTTTCGACACATAGCCTTCTTAAATTTGATCGGTCCAGATCTGTCCCGGGATTTCCACCATGGAAAGACCCGATCTCTCATCATCAGGATTCCCGATTTCACGATTCCTGATTTCCCGAAATGGGTAATCTTATGACACGTGGCCTCCGTCATTCGGACGGCTTAGATCTATTCTAGGGTTTTCACCATGGAAAAACCTGAACTCTCGTTATCAGGATTCCCAATTTCGTGATTCTCGATTTCCCGAAATGGGAAATCTTACGACACGTGGCCTCCGTCATTCGGATGGCTTAGATCTATTCCGGGGTTTTCACCATGGAAAATCCTGAACTCTCATCATCAGGATTCCCGATTTTGCGATTCTCGATTTCTCAAAATGTGAAATCTTACGACACGTGGCCTCCGTCATTTGGATGGATGAGATCTATTTCAGGGTTTTCACCATGGAAAATCCCAAACTCTCGTCATTAGGATTCCCGATTTCGCGATCCTCGATTTACCGAAATGGGTAATCTTACGACACGTGGCCTCCGTCATTCGGACGGCTTAGATCTATTCCAGGGCTTTCACCCCTATACATTGGGGTCTTAATCCTTGAGTAACTCCCAACATATACAATGGCTGTCAGGTTTTCTAGCCGAAATCTAACGACTCATTTTGGTTCCTACCTGTGCATTCTTCCACGACTCCCTGGACGTGGAAAAATCAATGGTCCAGATACTCCCATGGACCTTGGAGATCTACGGTCCCGAATTCTTCATTTTCCACGAATACACAGAGAATAAAGGGGTAAGGCATTTAACACCCTACTTACTACTACCAAACTAACGGTCATGCGTGACCATAGGTTTCCCGATGGAATCTCGTCCATCTATTAACACCTATCAAGGTTAAGACACTTAACACTCCATCCTCTTCCTCCGATCTGACGGTTGTGAGTGACCGTAGATCTCCCGACGGGATCTCATCCATCGATTCGATACTTCATCCTTATGCTGCCATCTTGGGTGTTCAAGAGGATCGTTCCTCCTCGTGCAGGGTTACTAAGGCCTTATGCCTTCACATCCTCTTTCCCGGTTCTTGATGGGATTTTCAAGGAGGGTATCTCTATGGGGAGGTTCACCTAGGGTACTATCTGAGGTAGATAAGGGTATCGTCCTCCCAAGAACCAGATGTGAAGTCTGAATTAGATCAGTACGCATATAAATAATGATTCATGAGGACATAAGCCATATGTAGTCTTTCCATACAAATATGCAACTACTAGTACTGATCAAAATACCATACAAACATTCTTATAATGAAATCATTCACAATTTCATAGCTTATGAGCATAATTATTAGAATACATATATTTCAAGATGCCAAAGGCAAAACACTTATCAGAAATAACACCAGGGGTCAAGCAAATGCTAAGAGGGGTGCTCGTTTCCACCCAACCATAGGCTCAGCGACTCCCAATGGATTTACCACTAGCCACCCTCGAGCTGAGACCACGATGTTGTGAGACTGCGTCTCTATTTTCCAGTGACCAGGAGCGAAGGTTACTCTCCTTCATCTCTGCTATCACTCACTCTGCATATTGCCATAGTTCTCTTCTTCCCCTCGCGTCTGGCCGCAATCGCTTCCACCCCATGCCTTATCCTCTTGCGAGGTTGCATGTGGCACGATTTCCCTCGCGCTGGTCAGTCATGATGGCTCTACGGATGGGAGGTTCACCTCCCCATCCCTCATTAATTCCTGAGGAGCCATCAACCTGCCAGCCTGCGAGACATTTAATTCGGGGCCAGCGAGCCACTTTTGGTTCTACGAGCCAGTGAAGTCCAAATATGGTATTAATTCTCGGTGGAAGTTAACGCCACCTTTCCAGGTGCCTTCCACCACCATCATGGTCTCTTTTTCTACACATCCCCTCTCAGCAGTCCTGCAATATAAATTCATAATGTTATTCACATTTATTGACCTTTTCCATAAGGTCCATTCACATCACATATTCACATTCATGAGTTTACCACAGTTCTGGCCAGTCCAGTTATTTTTTTTACAAACTGGGGGAAACAGGGTGTTACAATTCCCTCCCCCTTAAAGGAACATCGTCCTCGATGTTCTTATCTTTTAACATGAATTGTATGTATAGAAGTAAACAAAATCGGATATGCCTATCTCATGGCATCCTCCATTTCCCATGTAGCCTCATCTGGGCCAAAATGTCTCCACTGCACCTTTACATGTGCAATAGTTCAGTTCCGGAGTGGGGTTTCCTTTCTATCCAATATGAATTGGGGCTCTGGTAGAAATTATCCCTCAATTATATGATTAGCATCATGTACATATTTCTTCAATAATGAAATATAGAAAACATTATGTGCTTTTACTGTGGGAGGAAGTGCTAGCCAATAGGCTACAGGTCCCACTCTTTCTAGAACCTCAAAGGGTCCACAATACCGGGGTGCCAACTTGGCACAAGCTCCCATTTTGAGGGAACTCCTTCTGGGCTTAATTCTGAGATATACATGGTCTCCCATTTTGAACTCTCTTG
>ML788280.1:241535-271527 GCA_009831015.1 Picea engelmannii | reverse complement strand
TCTCCCTTCTTTATCTCACCGTCGAAGGAGGGAGGTTTGGCCTTTCTGAATTCTTCAAATTTATGACCCTTGGAAGTCTTTTGTTTCTTCTGTTTTCTTCGAGAATAGGAACTGGTCCTGCTGCTGGAAGAGCCTTCTGAATCACCAGCTTCATTATCAGTGGAATCGTTCGGCACTGGTCCTTTACCTCTGGGGTGGACCTTTCTTGAGGTTATCCTCTCAGTATGGCCACTGATATGACCATGTTTCTGCATGTCGGGTTCATGCTGCATTTGTCGCTGTAGGTCAGATAAGCTCTGTAGTAAAAATGCATTAATTTCGGTTTTCTTTTCTTGTTCTTTCATCATCCTTTCATTGTCGGCCTTGCAGATTTGCAATTCAACCATGAGACTCCTCACAGTCTCGGCTATATTTGGAGGGGTTCCCATTGCTCTTCTTTCGTCAGACTCTTCGTCTCTATTGCAGGAGCCTTCTCCCATCTCTTGGGGAGTCACCATTCTCTGCATCTGTAAATTCCCGTGGCTGATCATCCACTTGGGTGAAAAGAAAAACGATGGTTATTAGTCAAGAGTTAAATACATTTTATAATCTGCGCATAAATTTATAACTCTTTCACATGCATACACAGTCGGGTTCTTGTTTCCAAGTTTTTAATCCTGGAAAAGAGAGTTAAGTTAGGGGGTTACTCCTTGTAGGAGTGCTTCGAATGGAGCTTATGCGCAACTCATGCATGAGCCCAATTAGGTTGAGTGTTGTAACCATGCTCTGATACCACTTTGTCACATACCTACTACCTCAATCAAATTTTTCGTTGATTTCTGCAGAATCAAAACCCCCGAATTACCTATGGAGGTTTAGCACAAGCTAGCTCTTTCTCTCTCTGTTCCCATGTGATCGCGGGTCACGATCACAGTTCAAATAAACGCAGTGTCTTTTGTATTTTGTGCCTCGGGGCTACAGTGATGTCGAATCATTCAACTTTGCAACCACCGAACCCCGATAGGGCTAGCGACCGGTCAATAGGGACGAATCCCTACAAGGTTAGCAAATGGCCAATAGGAACAAATCCCAACAGGGCTAGAGAAAAACCAATGAGAACAGGCCCCGTCGCACAGGTAACTGGAGTACAGGTGGCAGAGGGGAATTGCGACACGGTAGTTAACAGGACAGGAGGGGGCAGCATTTCACACGCCACACTATTCCAGCCCCCCCCCCCCTCATTAAAGGCAGAATGGCCAGGGGGGTCCGGAATTCACCTGAGCACCATTGATCATGGTGAATTAATATCAACCATTCGCGAGTTGCACGTCTGATTCCGGACCCCCCCCCACCGTTAAAGGTAGAACAACAAGGGGGCTCTGGAATGAAACCTCAGCCGTAGATCTGGGCGAGTGGACTCTGGCCATCCAGATCTACTTGTCGCTTACCTTAATGTGCACTCACACCCCAGCTTAAAGCCGACATCTCTTCCTCACATCCGATGGTCATTGCAGACCCTGAGATCCTTTGGAAGAATCTCATCCTTTCATCGGAACTTATCATCACGAGAGTCTGAACTCTCGATCACGGGGCTCCCAAATTCCTGATCCCCGGTTCCCCGATGTGACAAATCTTTCGACACGTAGCCTTCGTAAATTTGATCGGTTCAGATCTGTCCTGGGATTTAAACCATGGAAATCCCCGATCTCTCATCATCAGGATTCCTAATTTTGTGATTACCAATTTCCCGAAATGGGTAATCTTACGACATGTGGCCTCCGTCATTCGGACGGCTTAGATCTATTCCGGGGTTTTCACCATGGAAAATCCTGAACTCTCGTCATCAGGATTCCCAATTTCATGATTCCCAATTTCCCGAAATGGGAAATCTTACGACACGTGGCCTCCGTCATTCGGATGGCTTAGATCTATTATGGGGTTTTCACCATGGAAAATCTCGAACTCTCGTCATCAGGATTCTCGATTTCGTGATTCCCAATTTCTCGAAATGGGAAATCTTATGACACATGGCCTCCATCATTCAGACGGATTAGATCTATTCTGGGGTTTTCACCATGGAAAATCCTGAACTCTCGTCATCAATATTCCCAATTTCATGATTCTCGATTTACCAAAATGGGTAATCTTATGACACGTGGCCTCCGTCATTCGAACAGATTAGATCTATTTCGGGGATTTTTCCCGTATACATTGGGGTCTTAATCCTCAGGTAACTCCTGACAGATCCAACGGCTATCGAGTTTTCCAGCTGAGATCTGACGGCTCATATTGGTTCCTACCCGTGCATTCTTCCATGACTCCCTGGACGTGGAAAAATCAATGGTCCAGATACTCCCATGGACCTTGGAGATCTACGGTCCCGAATTCTTTGTTGTCCACGAATACACAGAGAACAAAGGGGTAAGGCATTTAACACCCTACTTACTCCTACCAAACTAACGGTCATGCGTGACCACAGGTTTCCCGATGGAATCTTGTCCGTCGATTAACACCTATCAGGGTTAAGACACTTAACACTCCATCTTCTTCCTCCAATCTGATGGTCGTGAGTGACCGCAGATCTCCCAACGGGATCTCATCCGTCGATTCGATACTTCATCCTTATGCTGCCATCTTGGGTGTTCAAGAGGATCATTTCTCCTCGTGAAGGGTTACTAAGGCCTTACACCTTCACATCCTCTTTCCCGGTTCTTGATGGGATTTTCAAGGAGGGTATCTCTATGGGGAGGTTCACCCAGGGTACTATCTGAGGCAGATAAGGGTATCGTCCTCCCGAGAACCAGACGTGAAGTCTGAATTAGATTAGTACGCATATAAATAACGATTCATGAGGACATAAGCCATGCATAGTCTTTCCATACAAATATGCAACTACTGGTACTGATCAAAATACCATACAAACATTCTTATAATGAAATCATTCACAGTTTCACAGCTTATGAGCATAATTATCAGAATACATATATTTCAAGATGCCAAAGGCAAAAAACTTATCAGAAATAACACCAGGGGTCAATCAACTGCTGAGAGGGGTGCTCGTTTCCACCCAACCGTAGGCTCAACGACTCCCAATGGATTTACCACTAGCCACCCCTGAGCTGAGACCACGATGTTGTGACACTACATCTCTGTTTTCCAGTGACCAAGAGCAAAGGTTACTCTCCTTACTCTCTGCTATCACCCACTCTGCATATTTCCAGAGTTCTCTTCTTCCCCTCGCGTATGCCCCCAATCGCTTCCACCCCACGCATTATGCTCTTGCGAGGTTGCATGTGGCATGATTTACCTCACGCTGGTCAGTCATGATGGCTCTACGGATGGGCGGTTCACCTCCCCATCCCTCATTAATTCCTGAGGAGCCATCAACCTACCAGCCTGCGAGACATTTAATTTGGGGCCAATGAGTCGCTTTTGGTTCTCCGGGCCAGTGAAGTCCAAATACGGTATTAATTCTCGGTGGAGGTTAACGCCACCTTTCCAGGTGCCTTCCACCACCATCGTGGTCTCTTTTTATGCACATCCCCTCTCAACAGTCTTGCAATATAAATTCATAATGTTATTCACATTTATTGACCTTTTCCATAAGGTCCATTCACATCACATATTCACCTTCATGAGTTTACCACAGTTCTGGCCAGTCCAGTTATTTTTTTTACAAACTGGGGGAAACAGGGTGTTACAGCCACCATCTGGCCCCAATTCTGAATCTTCTCTCTCATTCAATAGGTTGATCGAGTAGCATCATATAGAACATAATAATACATGGCTCTTCAACTTGGTGCATGCAAATGATACATTTTCGGAATCCTCAATCTACTCAAATTCAAAGAACTTGATCTCCTCGATCCAATCAACCGATTATTTTGGATTTAAACTTCCATAATAGTTTGGAGTAGCTTACCTAGGTTCGCCTCCTAGACCCAAAATAACTCAAATTATCCTCTCATCGGGTGGCCGTCTTTCTTCTTATTTTTCTCTCAGGGGTTATTGTTCCCCTTCATGAGACTGTCATCATTTACTTCAGTTATAGTTCTCGTTCACTACACTAGTTCCATGGAATATAGGTTTGTGGTTATCACTCTCAACATATTCGAAATATATGCACTTCTTTTTGTTGAAACTTCCAACTAATTTCCCATGCAGATGCATGCACACCGTATCAACTAAAAATGGAATGTGCATGCATGCACCCTAGAATGATCAATTTGTGTAACTGGTGGATTAGGTTGTAACTTGTTTGTTTAACCATCTAACATATCCTATATATATAGCATATTCGTAGAGGTTTGATCAAGCAATGTAGTGTGGTGCAGTGTGTGGGATGAGAGTGTGAGGAAGATTGTAAGCCTATAATTCGGTTGTTTTAATTCTCCCTTGAATAATAATAATATGGATTATCATTACCCATGGTTTTTTACCTTAAAAGTGTTTTTCCATGTAAATATTGTCTTCATTGATGTGATTTCTTTCATTGTTTGTTCGTTGTGATCTCTTGTTGTTGGTTTTATTTATTTTCCACTAAATATTGTTGAGTTTATGTTTCCACTGTGCAAGAAGTGGTATCAGAGCTGCGGTTTATGGAACAAATAGATATTCAAGCTTGAGTTTTTCGTTGAAGTTGTTGAAGATGAAGGAAAGAAGGATTTGGAGCATTGGATGTCATTTTATTCCCTAACTCTCCATGAGCTCAGTTACAAGAGTGTTAGTTTGTCCTTGATTTACGAAATAAAAAATTTTAGAGACTAACGCTCCCCAGGCCATACACAGGGCACATTATTTTTAGAAACATTGAAGGGATAAATTCCCTCCAGTCCATACAAATGGTGTGTTAGTAGCAGAAAATATGAAGGGACTGATGACCCCTGGGCCATACAAAGGGCGCGTTAGTAAAAAAAAGGGCACGTTAGTATTCTCTATAGAAAGTCAAGTTTGTGCAAATG
This sequence comes from Picea engelmannii, assembly GCA_009831015.1. NCBI lineage: Eukaryota > Viridiplantae > Streptophyta > Pinopsida > Pinales > Pinaceae > Picea > Picea engelmannii. Next base: position 266,587 of record ML788280.1, on the reverse strand, counting down.
GAAAAGTTACAAAGTTCAAAGTTTGAGGTGGAGAATATAAATGGAAAGAATAATTTTGAGTTGTGGAAGCTCAATATGAGAGATATGATTGTGCAACAAGGATTGCAAAAGGTATCAGCAGGAAAGAAATCACCAAGCATGACAGAGGAGGACTAGGAATATTTGGAGGCAAGAACTCTTAGTACCATCTATATGTGTCTGGTAGATGAAGTTTTTTTTAACATCGTTGGAGAGGAGACAACAATAGGATTGTGGAACAGACTAGAAATTATTTATATGACAAAGTCCTTGACGAAAAAAATATTCTTGAAGAGGTAGTTGTATAGTTTACAGATGAAAGAATGTAAAAAAATTGTTGATCATTTAAATATTTTCAATACCCTGATTTGTCAATTAACTAGTATGGATGTAAAATATGAATATGAGAACAAAGAAGCCACGCTATTTTGTTCATTAGCTGAATCTTGGGATCATCTAGTCACATCTATTTGGTTTAACACAATAGAGACCATTGATTATGATACTATTGTGGGAGCTCTGTTGACTGAGGAAATGAGGAGAAGATCTAGTAAAGAAACCTCCACATCAGAAGCAATGGTGGTTAGAGGTCGATCTACAGAATGAGGGAAAGAGGCATCAGAGAGGTAGATCAATATCTAAGTCAAGAGGTAAGAAGGGTAAGAAAAAATGTTGGTTCTGTGGAAAATATAGGCATCTCAAGAAGGATTGTTGGAAAAGCCAGAAAGCATCCAAAGAGGATTCAACAAAGAAAGCAAAGGAAGCTAATTCAGCTAAAACAAGTTGATTTTTAGGTTCAGATATGGTTGATGGGGTATTATCTACTTGTGATGTTTCACATCAAAATGAACATTGGTTGTTAGATTCTAGTGTGTCCAACCACGTGTGTCTTCATAGAAATCGGTTCTCAACTTACCAATCTATTGATGATGGTGTTGTTTTTATGGGAAATGATTTTTCTTGTAAAATTTTTGGAGTTGGTAGCATCCAGATTAAAATGTATGATGGTATTGTAAGAAAATTAATAGATTTGAGGAATGTACCCAAACTTAGAAATAAATTAATATCTCTGGGAGTTTTTTATTCTGCTGGTTATAAGTGTACAACTCAAGGTGGAGTATTGAAGGTGTCCAAAGGCATCTTAGTATTCATGAAGGAAAAGAGGATCGGGAAACTTTATCATCTTGAAGGAATGAATGAAATAAATCAAGTAGTGGTAGCATCTAAAGGTGCAAGTAACTCTACTCATTTATGGAATCATCGTTTGGGTCATATGAGCGAGAAAGGGCTTAAGGTACTGGTTGATTGTAAGTCACTTCCAAGTTTAAAGTTTCTGAATTTGAATTTCAGCAAGTATTGTGTTTTTGGAAAACATCGTAGACAAAAGTTTAAAACATGAATTTATATAAGCAAAGGTATCCTTGATTACATTCATTCAGATGTTTTGGGACCATCACCTACAATTTCTTTTGGAGGATCGTCATATTTTGTGAAATTTATAGATGATTACTCTAGAAAGGTGTGGATCTATTTACTTAAAATAAAAGCTGATGTATTTAATACTTTTAAGCAATTCAGAGCTTTGGTTGAAAAGAGCATTGACAGGTCAATCAAGTGTTTAAGAATAGATAATGGAGGTGAGTTCACATTCGTGGAATTTGAAAACTATTGCAAGGAATTTGGGATCAAAAGACATAAGACCATGGTTTATACTCCTTAGTAAAATGGTATTGTTGAATGCATGAATAGGACTCTTCTAAAGAGAGAAAGAAGCATGCTCAGTAATGCTAAGTTGCAACAGAAATTGTGGACATAAGCAATTATTACAACATTGTATATGATAAATCGTTCACCATCAAATGCAATAAATTGTAAGATTCTAGAAGAGGTATGGATAGGTCATTCATGTGATTATTCATATCCAAGAATATTTGGTTGTGAAAATTATTCTCTTATTTCTAAATATCAACGTTCTAAGTTAGATCCTAGATCAAAGAAATGTGTCTTTGTTGGTTATGGTGATGGAGTTAAGGGGTACATATTGTGGGATCCTACTTCCCACAACCTCATCATAAGCATAGATGTACTATTTGATGAATCATCACTCATAAAATCATACTTGGTTGATATTGAAGTGAGACAAGAGCATGTACCGCAGGTTTAACAAATTCAGTTGGAGACTCAACCATCTTCAAAAAAAGGAGGAGCATGAAGAAGTTATGGAAGAAGATGAAGATGTAGAAAATATCTAGGAAGTTGTGGATATGACTCAACCATTTCTAAGGATATCTACATGGGTCATGAATCCTCCTATAAGGTATGACAATTATATTTCATCCATGGATTTGGTTTCTAATGATGGAGAACCTAGTTGTTATCAGGAAGAAATGAAGGTATCTGAAAGTGTTAAATGGAAAGAATCTATGAAAGAAGAAATGGATGCCTTAGAGAGGAATAAAACATCAGAATTGGTAGAACTTCCAAAGGACAGGAAGGTTGTGGGTTGCAAGTGTGTATACAAATTGAAAAAAGGATTCATTGATAAAGTTGAAAGGTATAAAGCAAGGCTAGTAGAAAAAGGGTATTTTCAAAAGGAAGGTATTGATTTTCATGAAATATTTTCACCAGTTGTGAAGCTTGTTTCAATTTGTGTTGTGTTAGCACTAGTTTCTTTACTTGATCTTGAGTTAGATATGTTAGATGTTAAAAAAACATTTCTACATGAATATTTGGATGAGGATATATATATGGAACAACCAGAAGGGTTTTTTCAGGATTGCAATAAGAGGTTTGTTTTCAAACTCAAGAAGTCATTGTATGGCCCGGGGAAATCTCCCAGGCAATGGTACAAGAAGTTTGATTCCTTCATGGTGAGCCAAAATTTTACAATAAGTGAATATGATCATTTTGTTTACTTTAAAAATTTGGAAAATGGAATATTCATTATTTTGGTGTTATATGTTGACAATATGCTTGTTGCAAGCAAAAACATGGTCAAAATCAATAGGTTAAAGGATTAGTTGGCTAGGAAACTTGATATGAAGGATCTAGGAGCAACAAAACAAATCTTGGGCATGGGTATACACAGAGACAGGAAAAATGGTAAGTTGTGGTTATCACAACATAAGTATGTGGAGAAAATACTTATGAGATTTGGTATGAATAATGTGAAACCCATACAAATCCATTTAGCTTCCCATTTCAATATTTCTTCAAGTTTATGTCATAGTAGTGACGAAGAAAAGGATTATATTTCTCAAGTACCATATGCTAATGTAGTAGGAAGTTTGATGTATGCGATGGGGAGTACTAGAATATATATTTCACATGTAGTTGGTGTTGTCAGTAGATACATGGAAAATCCAGGTAAATATCACTAGGTAGCAGTGAAATGGGTGCTTCGGTATCTTAGGGGCACACACAATTATTCTATCACCTATTATGGTTCCAATGATTTAGTTTGTGGTTATGTCGATTCATATTTTTCATGTGACTTGGAAAAAAGGAGATCCACTTTGGGATATGTGTTTACTCTTGCAGGAGGACATGTTAGTTGGATGTCAAATCTTCAAACATAGTTTCTTTATCCACTACTGAGGCAAAACATATGGTTCTGTCACATGCATGCAAGGAGAAAATTTGGTTAAAAGGTTTTTTGGGTGAGTTTGGAAGGATGTAGGAGAAGGTGAAAGTATTCCATGGTAGTCAAAGTGCTATTCATTTGTCTAGAAATCCAACTTATCACAGTAAGATGAAGCATATTTATTTTAAATACCATTTTGTAAGACAAGTTGTTGATGAAGGGGGAGTGGCTCTGGAAAAGTCCCATAAAAAAGTGAATTATGCAGACATGTTCACGAAACTAGTTTTGTTAGAGAAGCTACGATGGTGTCTGGCTTCTCTTGGCTTGCATAAAATGTGACGAATTAATTCGGGCATGATATACCAGGTAAATTGTTGTCAAGGTGGAGATTTTTGAAACTACCAGCTAATTTCCCATGCGGATGCATGCACACCATATCATCTAAAAATGGAATGTGCATGCATGCACACTACAATGATCAATTTGTGTAACTAGTGGATCAGGTTGTAACTAGTTTGTTTAAACATCTAACATATCTTATATATCTAGCATACCCGTAGAGGTGTGAGAAAGCAATGTAGTGTAGTGTAGTGTGTGGGATGAAAGTGCGAGGAAGATTGTAAGTCTATAATTTGGTTGTTGTAATTCTCCCTTGAATAATAATAATAAAGATAGGGTTTTCAATTATGATGCAATCTTTTGGGCTCCTTCCACAACACATTTTAGTTTTTTTCAATTTTTTTCAAAGTGATTGATTTATGTTTTGGTTATGTTATTGATTTGGTTTTATGTCTAAATAATAAATAATAATGAGATTTCTTGAGATTTGAATATCTCTCGAGGTATTTAATTAATTTCTTATGACAATAGATTAGTGATAATTGTGTATTTGATAAAAGGATAAGTAATGATTCATCAATATACAAAGTATTGACTATGGATTAAATTATTATTCGCTAGATTTGGATATCGCATCAAAAAGTTTCATAAACATCAAATATCTTTATCTCATCCAATAGGTAAGACCTTTGCATTTATTATGATTTGCAAAGCTAGAGATGATTAATTAATATGAGAATTAATAAGAATGTTTTGGTGTAGGCACTAGTAAAGGAGGTAAAGAATGAAAGATCAAAGAGTGAATGAGATACAATGCAAATAGTTGACCTATAAATGAGAAAAGAGAGAAAAGAAGCACAACATACACACAACAACAAATCTAAATTGGATATTAAGCACTCAACATTGTCCATGAAAATTGTTGTTTATTATAAATCGCACTTTTGGTGAAAAAAAATGAAATGTATCTATAAATATGTCATCCTCAAACACATATTGAAAATATTAAGAGGAATATGAAAAAATTGTAGAAAAAGACTTCAAGAAAAAATTGAAGTTTATAAAAAAAAAATTCCAAAAAAATTACCTCAAAGTAAAAGGAGAATTTGCATAAGAGTCAAAAACTCCTCCAAGAAGGCATCCAAAAGACATAAATAGTTGGAAAGCCAAAAGTTAACAACCTCTCTTGCAAAAATAATCCTTCTAACCTTTGAGAGGGAAGGAATTTGGAGAAGCCATCACTGCCCAAAATTCTACATGAGATTTCTTGCGTATTCATGGAACTAGTTGTACATTATTTCCTTTGTTCTTGCAATGCATTTGAAGGTTGTGCGCTCTTATTCATGTTTGTTGTAGATTGTTCTCATGCATTTGGTATCTCTTATTAAATTCTCTTGTTTTATTTGGCTAACCTAAGGTATGGAGTTGTAGCCAGTAGTTGTACTTCCATACTTTCCTCGATCTATTGATGATATTCATTGAGTTTATGTAATTTGTATGGTTGTGAAATTCTTCCATATCATTGTGTTGAATTTATCTCTTCACCTTGATGTCTTTCTGGTCTCTTGTTAGATTAGCCCAAGCACATGCATTTTCATTATGCGTTCTTCATTTTTTTCATTTAAATTTGGAAATCATTTTTATAATCATAAAAACCATTAATGGTAGTTAGGTCAGAATCCAGTGGGTTCCATGTTCCAAACAATGTGAATTCTGATTGGGACTTCTCCCTAGGGTGAACCCATGATGTTGACGACATGGCATTTCCCCTTGTCAATATAGTTTTCCAAGTATCACTTTCGGGCTTCAAGTTTATTCCTAGACACTTATTAATGGTCTCTTGATCTACAACCTCAATATCCACATTATTATGGAAATGCTTAATGACTCATAATATCAATTGTATCTTGACTATAATAATATATGTGTTCAAAACTATTAGATTTATTGAGATACTATGCATATACATTGTATTGGTAACTTATAGCCATGCTTGGATCTCTTTTGTAGGTAGCCTTAGATAATGACAAGGATAAATAGTAAATTAGAATAATAAATACTCTTTCTACCCTATGAAACCAATATACATAAACCCCTGGCTTTTCCCCACTAAATAACCTCTTCTATGAACCTTGCAGAGAATAATTACACTATTGCCACAATGAATACTAAGCTTGAATCAAGCATATTAACATGGATGTTCTTTAGAATTCATATAACAATCTTTCATTTTTCTATTTTACTCATAAATGCTTTGTTGAAAATTTTATTTGTTCATCAAATAACTCTTTTAGAAAAGTGTGCACAAAGAAATTGCCTAACATATATCAATCTTTCATTTTTCTATTTTACTCAAACACTTTATTGAAAATTTTATTTGTTCCTCAAATAACTCTTTCAAGAAAGTGTGCACAAAGCAATTTCCTTGTTGTCTAATGGATAAAAAAGTTACAATAACCCTATTAATATTATTGTTCTTTAGGAATTTGATCTCAATGCTTAGGTTTTCTATTGCATTGATAAATTATTTCAAATTGCCACATATCAACCTTTGGTTTTGCTATTCTATTGATAGATGATTTATTCAACATTGTATATGTCCTCTATGAATTGAATTACTTTGGTTAGTGTTTATTTCTTGTAAGTTGAATATTTTTTTCTATAGGTTTCATGGTTTCATGCAATTTCTACCCTAACTCAAGATTTTTATGTCCCTATCTCATTTACAATTATTTAATAATATTGTAGTGCAAACACTTTGTTGTTTTGTTTGCAATATAACATATTGCAAAGCAAATTATAAATCCAAAGAAACTTATTGTTAATACATCTTGATTCTAGACACATCTTAAAGACAAAATGGATTTTGATAGAATAATCCGTACAAAAATTGTGATGGGGCTTTGACACATATATTGTTGTGCTTGCAGTTAAAAGGGAAGATCATGCAACTAAACTCAATGTGCCAAGTATTTCTTGGCCGATTGTTGTTGCACAAAAAGGTGCCAAGGCATTTAGAGACGTGCATTATGGATTGTCTATATTGTAGAATACTTTATCCACCCTTAGCAACTGAAATAGAATAAAAATAAAAAAACTCATTGCCTATGTTTTTTTTCTATAAGATATGATCAAAGCCTCTCCCTTTAAATGTGGAAATATTAGCTCCTTTTAAATTAATTCCAATTCTAGACAAGGAAAATAAAATAATGCATTCAAGTATTCACTATTCAAAAAATCTTCATTTCCTATAAGTATCTTTACATGCTAAACTTGAAAGTTCCTTAATCTAGTTACCATAATCAAGTTCCTTGAAACTTAACAAACTCATTTCTATTTAATATATGAATAGGGACCCACAAACAATAATCTAATTAATGATAATAGCATTCAAATAAAAGTCAACAATCTCTATAAAAAATTAATACAGAACGTGGTCCTTGTTTTGGACAAGTTTCTCTTTGATGCCTTGTAGTCACGAAATTGGAGCCTCACTGCTCCCTTTTGCACCATATCCCCGATATAAAATATATGATCTCAATATTCTTCAATCTGTCATAGACCACGGGGTTCTCTGATGACTTCATGCAACTCTAGTTGTCACACCAAATGCAAGTCGCCTCTAGTCCGAGACCAAATAACCCATACAACAATTCTTGAAGCCACATTGTTGTTGCACATGTTGCCACATATTCAACCTATGCCATACTGAGTGTTACACATGATTTCTTCTTACTGATCCATGAAATCATACCATATCCTCAAAGTGAAGCAACATCCTAACATACTTTTTCAGTTTGCAACACTACCGACCCAATCTGAATCTGAATATCTGAGTAGAATGATCTCACTGTCTACAACATACTTGAGCCCATAATCCATTGTACCTTTAAGGTACCTCATCACATGTTTTACTGCAATCGGGTGACATGTTTGGGGTCAACCATGTAGTGACTCATGGTGTTCACAAAAAAACATATATTTGGTCATGTATTCGTCAAATACATCAAGGATCCAATCATCTGCCTCTATAATGTAGCATCCAAAACCTATGAAGTCATGTCATCCAACAAATTCATATTTGATGCCATCGGTGTAGCCATCGGTTTACAATCCAACATCCCAAACCCCTTCAAGATATCCACAACATTTTTCCCTTGATTCAAGAATATCTCATTCTTCCTCTGACATACCTATAGAACCAAAAAAATTAGTGCATCAGACCAAGATCCTTCATATCAAACTCAGATCCCAACTCCCTCTGTCATTGAAAACTCTGTTTGTCCATTCTGCCTCACTGGATGCTCCCTCTATGACTCTGTGAAAATATTTCCATTTTCCAAAGCACACAACATCATGGTAATCACCACAATTGACACAACCTTCATGTGATCTCAACTACATAGGGTTTTTCACTGCTTCTTATGTCCATCTTGATCACTCCTTACCAAATACTCATGTTGATCTTGATCTTCTTCTCTGTCAATTTCTCTACCTAAGCCCTAAACTCTTAGAATCTGTCAAAGACCTCATCCTTGGTATTCATGAAGAATATCCATGAGTGTCACATAGTGTAATAATATTGGTAAGTTTTCATGTGCCTAGAAGCACCACAATCTACTAACCAAGTATCCATGGTAACTTGCCCAAAACAAAATAAGAGCAAAACAAGAATATTTCTCGTTCTAAAGTTTGATGCAATGATCCTCGCAAACACATTTCCTATTCATTATATGGATAATGATCAAGGTGCCAACCTTGTGATAGTATTTATCAATAACCCTGTAGATGATGAAGCCTCCATTCACATAGGGTCGTGTCCACATTCATATGTTTTTACCATTGTCCAAGGATATGACAACCAAAGTCTAATGAGGTTGTTGTTCTATAAGAAATTCTCTATTCCGGAAATCACACAAGTGTTTTTTCTCCTCTCTTCCTATTCCAAGGAGTTTTGGGAGCACCCAAGTGAGGAACATAAGTAGAATTCCTTCATTCCTCCTTAACTCACCACTATCATATACAATGCCTATTTACGATATATTTTTAGTACTCTCCATGACCACTCTTGTTGTTACTATCACTGCACTCCATATCCATGAGAGTTACATTGAATTTGGTGTAAAGGATAACCCTATCAATCGTTATCAAATTACGAGATCCCTTTCTCCAATCCTAGTATTTTGTATGGTAGGAATTCCTCGTTACTCCCTTCATTATAATCTATGCACCATAGGTGTAACACTGAGAATATCATTGGATACCAAATATTAAGGGAAGGAAGAATGAAACCCTACAAGAATACCATCAATCTTCTTGATCATGATATCTTTTGTGTTTGTATTAATTACAACATTGATCAAAAGTCGTCCAACCTTATCAATTGCACCAACAATCATATTTCCCATGAAATCATCATTCCAGCATGGCACCCGAATCCCATATTATCACCATGAGCTCCCCCTTGCCTCTACCTCTTTGTTACACATCATAATGTCACACTTGATTTACGCACCCTAAATGTTGCAAGTGTCGCAAAGTGTTGCAAAGTTATGTATGCACCTCAGTAAGTGTCTCATTCACTGTCACAAGTGTCATATGCACTTTCCCAAGCGTCGCATTCACTTTGTGAGGTGTCGCCACCCCTTGACACCATTAAAATAGTTGTTCATGACCCCTAATTCATATGGGAGGAGGAAAACCATCATTTTTTGGTCAAAACACACTTTTTCCTTGGAAATTTCAACCCTTTTTTGAGCATTTATGAAGAACAACGCCCCCTTGTCCATACTTTGGGTGCACACATAGCACCCCCTATGACACTATGGAGAAGAAATGATCTAATATCAACACTCTATCTCTCACTGGGGGGAGCGCTAACTTTGTTGAGAGAAAGGGGGGATCTCCGCCACCTTAATCTATGGGCCAACTCCTTGAAAGTGGGTTAGTTGTGTTTGACCCTCATGCTTGGGATTCACTTTAGGATCTGATCCAAACCTCAAGGAGCCATATGCTCAACCATACCCCTCATTTGTTCATGGTTGTTGTGCCTCTCAAGCCTATATATTGAGGGATTTTCAAGGTGAAGGGGAGGAATCTTTCAGATATCAAAATTATGATATCGGTAGCATCTTGAAAGGACTCGACGAGGAGAGATTGGGGAGGTTGCTGAAACTAAATCAATCATGGTCTATAAGTAATCTTTTTGGTTTCTCATTTGAATATACTTGGCCTATTTCCTTCAAGCTTGTGTATTTTTGCATGTGCTTGTCTATTTTTCCTTCGATCTTTGTAGATGAATTTGTTTGACCTAATATTGTAGAGTAGGAGTTCTTTGTTTCTCTTTGTATCCTATTGTAGGTATCAAGTTGTGCTAAGGAGTTTGGAGATCAATCTTAGATTGGAAGCAACAAGGACAAACTTCAAAACAAGGTGCATCACACTCTTTCTCCTTCTCTCTTTCTAATTGATCGAATTGAATTCAAAGGGATGTTAGTGCCCATTTGTAGTGTTTTTGTCTTGGTATAGGTGTCTGTAATCCAAGGGAAAGTTCACTTGTCCATAGGGGAATATTTCTGTAACACAAATTGGCAACTCCATTGGGGAAGAAAATTGACTTGTCTTTCCTTGGATTGTCTAAACCTTTGCCTAGTTTGATCTTGTTTGGTTGATTCTTTTTTGAGCCCTCCCTCTTCCATCTGTTTCATCAAGTAGTAGTCATAGTTACCAAGCCAGTCTCTGCTGAATTTTTTCTTTTTTATGTTTATTTTCAAGCATCTATAGGACTAGATCTCCCCTAGAGTGGCTACCAGGGCGCTAGTTATCTAATCAATGATCCTCATTGGTCTCTTAGGGAGCGTTATAACACATTGTCTATTTATTTTAGGGAACATTTATCTCTTGTTTTGAGAAAATCCAAGAGAATCTACCCTATTTTTCTCAACCCTTTGTTGGAGGTCTTTTTCCTAGAGTCTATACTTTTTCTTGTGACTTTGTTTAGGTTGAGGATATGGCTCCTTATTACTCTTTTCATTGTCTTGTTTGAGCTTGCAACCTTTTCCAAATTGTGAGATTAATTCACCTTGTTTCTTTTTGGTTTGGTCTGAGTCTTGTGAAGTTTCTGGTTATCTAACTAATTGAAAAGGTCTAAAAAGGTTTGTTGGTTTTAAGTTACTTTTCAAATATTTCCTTTTTTAATGATTTGAGACTTTATGCTTACCACAACCTAGCTTTGATTTCTCTTTTTTGTTGCTCATTTTGTCAAGACAATTGAGTGATTTCTCTTTCTCCTTGTTAGGGACCTAACCCCTCACATAGGTATAATAATATATTATGATGTAATAAAGGTCAATATTAATAAGGCCTAGCAATAAGGAAGAATAAGTTGAATGTAAGAAGACCTAATAGAAGCTTCCTCTTTTAGAAGGGTCTTCCTCTAGATGGTTCTTTTGATAGACATATATAGTATAAATATGAGTCGAGGGTATGAGAACTTTTGTCTAGGATATTATTGTAATAGAGCTCTTCTCAACTAGAGGTTTCCCACTCGAAGAGGTAAGTGAACATTGCTCTCAGAATCAAAGTGCTCTTTCTGGTGTTATTATGATATATTTTTAGTATTATTGTGGTGTTGTTCTGGTTATATTGTTGTTTATATTTCATTGCTATCATTTTATTTTTGTTCTGCATACTTTTTATATCTAGAATATTACAAGTGGTATAAGATCACTTTCCTCGGTAGAAAATTGTGGGTTAATTTTTTTTTCAGGGTAGAGATGTATTCCAACGTCTTTAAGCTAGAGAGATCTGTCGTTACGCACATAAAACCATGGTTGAGGGATTCATACAGACATGAAATACAAGTGGTACTTTAGCATACATCTGTTGGTCACCCTTGTAAACCCTGTTGGTACCCCTTCGAGTGGTAGCGCATCAGAAACACCTGTATATGGATCGACCTAGATTTCTTGAAGCCCTCTTTAGATAAACCGATCGGTCGCCTGTCTTCTATAGTGTCACCGAGAACAACACTCAGGAAGATACTCTCTAGTACCTGGGTAGTCCGGTAGTATGACTAAGGGCATGGTCTAGCCTCCTTAGTTGGTGCCCGGAGATATTGGGTTGAGTACTATTGATGGACCCCGCACGTATATCAGAGAGATATAACACAGGGTAAACCCTTGTCTATAGAACCATTGAATAACTAACCTTTGGGGACAGAAACAAAAAACAAAACAGACAAGATCTATTTCTGCAAAATTGTGACTCCTGCATTCAAGTTGTCAAATCACTACACATTTTTTCTAGATTAAGCATTTGGGCATTTCATCCCACATTATTCTTTAGACCAGAGTATAACTCCATAGGTGTAAGAAAAAAAAAGACTATATTTTGTTGCACCATTATTTGAGACCTATTCCATTGGATTTATCTCTTTTCCCTTATCACATTCATACCTATCATTTTTAGCAGATTTTTTTACCCCACCCACCCCTTTTCGGTTCCCTTGTCATCATGGCCCATACCAGTATCCAAGACTTGGAAGCTCACTTCACTACCTTGCAATCCAATTTCATAGAGACCCAACAAGAAGTGAGACAACTCAGTGCCAATATTTCCACCATCAATAAAAACATGCATTCATCCATCACCGCCTCAATCGAGGAACTCAAACAAGACCTCAAACAAGACATTACTACCAAGCTTGAATATATCGCTATGATGATCTACACCAAGCTACATATCCCTGCAGATCCCCCCTTATATGACCCACCTTTGCATATCGACACTGAAACTTCCTCTCATTCCCATAATTTTCATCCCCATCACTTTCAGCGTGACCTATGCCTTTCGCCTGTGGATGTGACTGAATTTGATGGATCAGATCCCATTAGTTGGCTAACTCAAATGGAACATTATTTCTCTTTGTACATCATTACAGATGATTTGGCCAAACTTTGGTATGGTGTTCTCCATCTAGATCAAGAACGTTGGCAATGGTGGAAATGGAGAAAAACTACCCATCAAGGGTATGTTGCTTGGAAAAAAAAATTGGCAGAGATTTATTAACGCTTTGACATTGACACCAACCATTTAGGCCATTTGACAAAGTTGAAACAATCTGGAACCATGGAAGAGTTTATAGATGCTTTTGAGTGATTGGATTTTCATATAGAGGGCATGTCTGATGCTTTTTTCTAAGAATGTTTTATCATTGGCCTCAAGGATGAGATTCGTGCCCATGTCCTCATGGCTCGACCTCAGAGTTGGGTGGAGGATACTAAAAGAGCTAAGGAAGCACAATAGGTTGTCTCTTCTCAAAACCAAAAAACCTCCTTCATTCCTCACACTAAAGCAATAAATCCCACTCCTCCTTCTACTCCACTAAAGATCCAAAAATTGACCAGGGCTGAAATGGCTGAACGCCAACTCAAAGGCCTTTGTTATAATTGTGATGAAAAATATTTTCCGGGACACAAGTGCAAGGAAAAAAATATTTTTATGGCCATCTTGGAGGATGTTTCAAAAGAGGAGGTTGAAGCTCCCCTTGTGTCTGAGTCACCTGAACCCAGTGACATAACCCCTCCCGAAGTAGAACCGATCATTTCCCTAAATTCTCTCATTGGCTTCTTTTCTCTCAAAACCCTCAAGCTAATTGGTTACATCAAGCATCAGAAGGTCATCATTCTTGTTGATAGTGGAAGCACCCATACTTTTATTCATCATCACATTGCCCAAGAAACTCATTTCTATATCCATGCAATCAATAATTTCCAAATCATGATTGCCAATGGTAGCTCCATGAAATGTGGAGGGTGTTTTGAAAGTGTGTGTCTCTAAATTGGTGACTACCACCTAAAATCTCATATGTTTTCTATCGACATGGGTAGTTGTGACATTGTGTTGGGTGCAGATTGGATAAGGAATTTGGGTCCCATTCTCATGGATTTTAAGGAATTAACGATTCAATTGAACCAGGAGGGATAACAATACAAGTTCCAAGGAATCACAGCTAGTTCCCCTGAGATCATTAGTTCCCATCGCATGGAAAAGATGCTCAAAAAAGGTCATTTTGGCGTTTTTTCCCAACTCCATGCCACACAAGAAACTGGGACACCCTTTGTGTCGTAGGACCTCCAATCCACCCTCTATAAACATCAAGTTGTATTTTCCACTCCCCAAGGACTCCCTCCTTCTCATGGTGTTCATGATCATTCCATTCCCCTTGTCCCAGGAAGCCTTCCTCCCAATATCCGTCCCTATCGTCACCCCTTTTCCCCAAAAAATGAAATTGAGAAAAAAAATTCAAGAACTGCTTAACGCAGGTGTTATCTGCCCTAGTACGAGCCCCTACTCTTCTCCAATGGTCATGGTCTTGAAGGAAGAAGGTTCTTGGCACATGTGTCCTGACTTTCGCGCCCTCAACAAACTCACCATTAAAGACAAATTTCCCATTCATGTCATTGATGATGTCTTGGATGAATTGAGTGGCGCCCAATTCTTTACTAAAATTGATCTTCGTTCTGGCTACCACTAGATATATATGAAAGAGGCAAACATTCATAAGACTTCCTTTATAACTCATGAGGGCCACTATGATTTTTTCGTCATGCCCTTTAGCTTGTGTAATGCCCCCTCCACCTTCCAAATCCTCATGAATAATGTCTTTCGTCCTTTTCTCCATCATTTTGTCTTAGTTTTCTTTGATGATATCCTCATCTATAGAAAAACTAGGACAAACGATCTTGCTCATGTGGATAGATTTCTCCATATACTCTCTCATCACTGACTTTTCCTTAAACATTCTAAATGTGCTTTTGACACCTCGAAAGTAGAGTACTTGGGTCATCTTGTTGGCAAGGACGGCATCAGGGTGGATCCTAAAAAGATTGAAGCTATGCAATACTGGCTGCACCCAAAGACTCTCAAAATCTTGCATGGATTTCTGGGCTTAATAGGTTATTATCGCAAGTTTGTTAAGAATTATGGAAATATTGCAGCACCTCTCACTGCACTCCTTAAAAAGAATTCTTTCACTTGGACTCCAAAAATTGCTCAAGATTTTCAAACCTTTAAGATGGCCATGTGCACCACTCCAGTCTTGGTCCTTCCTGATTTCACAAAGACCTTTGTCCTAGAATGTGATGCGTCAGGGAAAGGAATTGACATTGTCCTTATGCAAGAGGGTTGGCCCTTGGCCTTTACCAGAAAACAACTGTCGGAATGAAATTTGGGCAAATCAATCTATGAAAAGGAAATGTTGTCTATTATGCATGTTGTTGATATTTGGTGCCCTTATCTATTGGGGAAACGCTTCCAAATTAAGACAAATCATCAAAGCCTCAAGTATTTTCTAGAACAATGCATTTCCTCCCCAGAGCAACAAAAATGGGTGACTAAGCTCTTTGGATATGATTATGAGATAATTTACAAGAAAGGAAAAGACAATGTGATTGCAGATACACTTTCTTGAAAATATGAAGATGGAGGGTCCCTTTTTTCTCTCTCCTTCATTGTACTAATTGGCTCCAATCTGTTCGCCAGGAATGGCAACATGATCCCAAAATTTCACATCTGATACAACAATTGTATTCCAATTCTCCAGTTTCCCCAGGGTACTCTTGGCTCCATGATGATATTTGATACAAAGGACATTTTTATTTAAGTAAACAGTCAAAACTTAAATCCATGGTACTTTCTAAGCTTCATGCTACACCCACAACTGGGCACTCCGGGTTTACCAAAACCTATGATAGGGTCAAACGTTCTTTTTTCTGGAATGGTATGAAACAAGACGTTCATAATTTTGTGGATGAATGTGATGTGTGTCAATGCAACAAGGGTGAAATAGTAAAATCTCTTGGCACACTACAACCGCTTCTGATTCCACTTGCTATTTGGTGGGATATCTCTATGGATTTTATTACAGGCTTACCTAAATCGGGCAATAAATCAGTCATCATGGTGGTAGTTGACCGCCTTTCCAAGTATGCTCATTTCTGTTCTCTTCAACACCCATTTACAACATCCGTTGTGGCTCAACTTTTCATGGATCAGGTCTTCAAGCTTCATGTCATGCTGCATTCTATTTTTTCTGATCGCGACCCAACTTTCAGAAGAAAATTTTGTCAAGAGTTGTTCAAGCTACAAGGCACCTAATTGCATCTCAGCACAACTTATCATCCTCGGACTGATGGTCAAACTAAAGTTTTCAAAAAATGTTTGGAAACATATTTGAGGTGGTTTGCATCATAAAAGAAAATCTAGTGGGCTCAATGGTTACCCCTATCTGAATGGTGGTACAACACTTCATACCATACAGCTACCCGCATGACTCCTTTTGAAGTGGTATATGGAAAAAAACCACCTTCAGTTCTCTCATATTTACCAGGTGTCTCGAAGGTCCAAGCAGTTGACCAAACACTCACAGTTTGAGAGGCTATTCTCCGTACCCTAAAAGAGAATTTGGTCATGGCCCAAAATCGCATGAAGAAACAAGCAGATCAAGGTCACTTTGAATGTCAATTTGCAGAAGGGGATCAAGTGTTTCTCTGATTACAACCTTACAAGAAAAATTCCCTCAAGGCCGGCCATTGTCAGAAGCTAGCACCCAAATTTTATGGTCCTTATACCATTCTCAAGAATGTGGGACAGGTGGCCTATTAGTTAGCTTTGCCCAGTCATTCTAAGCTACATACTATTTTTCATGTTTCATGCTTAAAGAAGGTGATTGGAACTAAGTGCCAAACTCAAAACAACCTTCCTGAGTTCGACGAAGAAGACTCCATTTGGATACAACCACAAGCAGTTTTGGACCAACATGAGTGTCACCTGCGTCAGTGAACCATCAAGGAATTGTTAGTCCAGTGGAAAGATACAGCCCCAACAGATGCCACTTGGGAACCAACTACCATTCTGCATCAATTTCCACATCTCAAGCCTTGAGGACAAGGCTATTTTTAAGGGGGAGGACATGTTAGGGACCTAACCCTTCACGTAGGTAAAATAATATATTCCAATGTAATAAAGTTCAATATTAATAAGGCCTGGAAATAAGGAAGAATAAGTCGAATGTAAGAAGACCTAATAGAAGATTCTACTTCTAGAAAGATCTTCCTCTAGATGGTTCTTTTGATAGACATATTTAGTATAAATAGGAGTCAAGGGTATGGGAAATTGTATCTTCGATATTATTGTAATAGAGCTCTTCTCAACTTGAGGTTGCCCCCTCGAAGAGGCAAGTGAACATTGATCTCAGAATCAAAGTTCTCTTTCTGGTGTTATTCTGATATCTTTTTAGTATTATTGTGGTGTTGTTCTAGTTATATTGTTGTTTATCTTCCATTGCTAGCATTTTATTTTTGTTCTGCATACTTTTTATATTTGGGATATTACACTCCTTATCAATTTTTGGATTCTTCTCTGAACTTTCTTGTATCCCTTGAATACTTGTCGATTGCCAATTTCTTGATTGACTGAGTTACCATACTTGTTTCTTTCAGTTCTCGTTAGCCTGTGAGTGCATCCTTTGTTTGAAATCCTTTTTGCTTCACATATTTTATATCTACATTCGACTCTTTCATTTTGATTGAAAGTGATGAAGTGTTAAAAAAATTTCATTTACTTTCTTTATATATTAGAATCAAACAAAGAATATAGTTTCATTCTTTCTTTTGGGTAGTGTATATAGGTAAATTTCATTTGGGAATTGAGTCTTTTTGTTAAAGGAAGTTGAACCTCTTCTCCATCATGTATGTAGGATTCATCGAAGAAAAATATTTGCATTCTTTTAGAGTCGAGTCTAAAACATCATAAGTTTCACTTTCACACCCTTGAGTAAACAACAACCCTAAATTGAAGCATGTATACAATTGATAAAACACTTTTATATTATCTGGTAGCAAACCTATATTAGCTTAAAGTGTAGGGCTTTGGAATAGGTTGTGAGGATAACTTTCCAAATCCAACAGGAAAACGTAGAATCTTGTGCTAGGGAGCGATAAATCCAATTGTTCGTATAAGCATAGTCGGGATCCCCCTCTCACATATGGGTGAAACACGAGGTTGCATGCGGGAGAGAAATGAATATTTCCCCTCCGAAGTTTAACCCACGTAGTGGAAATATTGTATATTGAGAGTTCTTCCTGAGAAACGACTGGTTTCATTTGGTCTCGGAGCTCCGAATCTGTTCGGGGTCCTCAATATTATTCTGATCCACTTGTCTTCAGTTCTCTTGAATAATTTCAGACTTGTTATCCTACCCATACGTTCATTCCCAACTATCAAATGTACCTGCCCAGATGCTAACTACGAGTTGGTAACCTTAGTGGCCTATATCTGTATGGTTAATACACAAGGTGATAGTGAAGGGGAGTCTTCTTTGTACCTGGGTTAGACGTTGGTCAAACTCACTTGAGATCCTTGGAGAGTAAACCCATGGGTAAAAACATGTGGGAACTTGCACCAAGGTGTAAGATCGTTAAGCAGGTCTCCAACATAACCGATCCACCCGATCTATCCCAACCCCTTCCTATATTGATCTCGCGATATTGGATTTCATCACCAACTAGTGGTTTCATTGTGGGAAGGTTTGTTTGATTGTTTTATTCTTACATTTGTAGCATGTGATGTTTGTTTTCCCTAGTGGACCTTAGGTCGTTTTAGTGTCAATGGCGTCAATTCCTGGGTGTACCAACGAAGGAACCCATTTTCCCAAGGAACCTTTTGTCTTTCCTTCTTTTGGAAACATTGATCCTCCATGCATTGCCACACTGAGTCTTTTGGGACTCACCATCGAGTTACCGGTTTGGTTTTTCCCCACTTCGGTGATCTTGACTTTTCCTTGTGCTTCAAATGCACTTAATTCTTTGCATGTAAGCACACCACCCACAAATCAACCTCATGTCGACCTTTCACCTTCTTCACTCATTAGGTATCCTTCCTTTTCTCCTTATTCACCTAATGAAAGCTCTAAAGTGAGTAACTAGGTTGATAAGAAGAAGAATAAATGAAAGGAGAAGAAGACGAAGAATCAAAAAGAGACCAAGCCTCCAACCACATCAGGTCATGTTGGATCCGAGCAACTAGCTATTGTTAATTGTACTGGGAGTGTTGATAAAGTTGACAAGTCTAAAATGAAGAATCCTACACCCAAATTCCCTTACAGGATTTGTAAGGGTGATCACTTTCTGAGGGATTTCCCTAGTCTCCCCAAGGTATTAGAAATGTAGTATTCCACGTCATCAACCCCTATTGGACATGTTGGTGATACCTCGTCAACTAGTGACATTAAGGTTCATAAGAAGAATAGAACCATCAAATTTCCTTGTATGTTATGCGAAGGTGATCATCACTCCCACCTTTTCCCTTGTATGGATGAGGTTTCTTATATTTTGGAAAATTTTCAACTTCCATTTGGTTAACATAATATCTCCCCCAACCCATTGTTATTTGATGGACTGGTCAATTTGGTTCCATCACCGGTCATTTTAGTTGATCAGGTGGTCAATATGGTTTCATCCTCAGTTGAAACAATCACCCAAGTAGATAATATAGTTCTATCATTAGTCGGCCCCACTCTTCATCTAAAAAGTGAACCTAAAGTGGTCGATCCCACTCTTCATCCAAAGAGTGAAACCCAAGTGACTGATCCAGTTATGTCATCAATCATCCCCACTCTTCATCCGAAGAGTGTCAAAGTGGTTGATCTGAGTTCATCATCGATTGATCCCACTCCTCATTCAAAGAGTGAGGATGTCACTCAAGTCTACCTCATTAATACTGATTCACCTAGACAAGGGGGCACTCTGCCCGTCCCGATGGCACCCCCTTCAAGCAATCAAATAGTTTCTATTGATTGGAATCATTTGACAAAAACCTGTCTTCCTTCTTACGTGCCTTTTCAAACCACCATGTAGGTTTTTGGTAGGAATATTCCTAACACTATAATAGACAAAGGTTCTCATGTTAGCATCTTATCCACAAATGCTTGGAAATATTTTGGTTCCCCACAGCTTGCGCCCATGACTCAAAATTTGTTGACCTTTGTCAAAAGAGTTAGTCAACGTTTAGGGATCCTTCCGCAATTTCTGGTTACTTTGGGAGGTAAAATGTTCTACGTCGATGTGATAGTAGTTCACAACCTCTTGTATTTTAACCTTCTCCTTGGGTGAGACTATGTCTACGTTATGAGATATTTTGTGTCTACTCTCTTTCGAATGATATGTTTCCCTCACAATGGAAACATAGTAATGATCAACCAACTTTAATTCATTGACCCTCATCTGATGGTTGAGCATCTGCCTTCCTTGAACACTCCATACATTCCATTGATCTCCACCCCGCCACAAGTCAATTATGTAATGACCTGTCCCATGCGTTCAACTCCGAACAAGAGGGAATATCTCCCTTCTCTCAACTTAGATCCGATAGTTGACATGGTAATCTCTTATATGGGGATATTAGAGCCATATCTCCCTACCCTTATCGAGGTCGTCGACATGTATTCCTTTTGGAGCATTTTTATGCTATCTAGCGAAGATCTCATGGAAGCCATGGCCGACATTTGTCCCTTGACATGTATCCATTCTAGAGCATTGTCATCTTGGAAGCTATGATCAAGGAGAGGTTATGAGCATATTTTAGCTTCTCTATGGAAAACTCGTTAAAAAATGAAACATAAGCTACAAGCATAGTTTTGCTTCTTTGTAGAAAGCTCATTAGAAAATGAAATAGAGGTCTCGAGCATAGTTTTTCTTTCTATAGAAATCTCGTTAAAAAATGAAACAAAAATTTGGGGATTGAACCTAGAGTTACAAGCATAGTTTAATTTTGTTGCAAGATTTTGTAAAAATGAAACCAATTCTAATCTTAGTCTTTGTTCTTTATCGTTCTCGTAAATACATAAGAATGTGATCGAGTATACATTTATCACTTTTTTGGACTCATAAAATCCATATGAAAAAGGAACTCTTTAGAGTTTCCTTTAAGCTCTTTTCAAACTCTCTAAACATGAAAATATTTCCACGTGATCTTGCTTCCTTTCACACTCATTAAAAGTTTTGAAAGGGCGTCTTTTGAGTGGTATTTTATCTCTTTTTCAGCCTCATGAGACTAATTACGAAAAAGGAACACTCTAATCAAGCATGATTAGAAGAATTCTCACCTGTATTGGTTTACACTTTTTTCAGGCTTGGGAGACTAAATTTATGAAAAAGTCATCCATGGAGTCACCTTTAAGTTCTTTTCAGACTCTCTAAACATGAAAAACCACCGATTTTACCTTTTTTGGGCTTGTAAAACTATGCATCGAAGTACCTATGTGAGTCCAATCTCTAGGACCCATCTGGGACCAAACACCTCCTTCCTTATGTTCATTAAACATATGTCGAGGGACTCATCCGAATGATAATCTATACCGAGCATCTGTTATCCTCCTCAGGCTCATTAAAAAGAAAGGGGTACTCATCTATCTGGGTGGGGGGGGTGGGGATTTGAAAAAAGTGGTTCATTTTTTTTGGAATCCTTTATGGTGGATATTGTCACCCTTGAACATGGAACCTGTTTGTTGATGCCCAAAAGCGCAACATGGAATCCATGCCTGCAAATGGGTTGCAATAAATTCTTACTTATATATATTTAATATTATGCTAAATAGGTGGGACCCCCTTATGTGAATCATGATGAAATACGCTTCTTTGATTTGCGCTCATGACTACCTTGAAAAAATCATTCTACAGTTTGAGAATAAATCAAGAAACTTGAGCCACTTTCCATGTGAAATGGATGAAGGATGAATGTGTTGGAATTTTAATTTAAAGAAAAGAAAGGGGGAAAATGTTTGTTTAATAAGAATCTTGTTTTATTCTTTCTACACATATATTTTGAGATGTTGTTCAAACTTCAAGCATGATCAACATGTAGTTATGGTGTATTGCACTTATGGTATACTTATTATTATTGTGGACAATTGATAAGTTTTATGAAATGGCAATCCTTCACTAGAAAGGAATGTGGGACATGACATGTTTTGATGCTAAGTGTTGAATATACATATAAGACTTATGAGATTAATGTGGGGAGGCCAATTCAATTTTGGATTGAAATTTTATGTGGAAAATATAGTGGGCTATGTGTTAGAAGTTTGGGTGCACTCGTACTTGGTTTTGGTTGATGGAAATTAATGTGGGAAACGACATGCAATTATTGCATGCCACTCTTACCCTACCTCGAGGTCGCCACCTTCACTTTATTTGCATTTGTGTTGGTTTCTTTGGTTGGTGTTGCCTCCGTTTTTCTCGGCCTTGGGAAGAATAGTGGTGCTTGTTGGTTTTTTTGCATTCTCCTTACATGTATGTTGGCTCTTACCTCTCCATTCATGAACTGTAGCTCTGCTCCAAATAAAATCATGATGAGCACCAGTTTCACATGGGGTTTCAAACCTAGTCTGTTTATGAAACAAGTATTGGGATTGTGATATAAGTATTTGTTGGAGTTACTTCACACACACCTAGGATTTATTTTTCCTAAGGTTTATATTTGTTTATTAGTCATAATTAGTCATTATCTAGTCTCTTATGTTTTAGGAGAGAATATTCCACCTGGAGAATATTCTCTTTCAGTTCACACTTCAGTTTGACTAGTCGAGTTGAGTTTAGATGTTGCATTGGGATCATCACCATGCAACATTGGGATCATCACCATCATGGCTCATTAGCCTTGATTCCTTGAGTTAAATCCTCAATACTTTATGTTCAGTCAGTTAACTGAAGACTAGTTGACTAGTTAACTCAACTAGGTGGCAGTTCACTCTCGTAACTATTGGTGTGTGTCCAGATCACTCTAGACCACCACTATGGTGACTTGGTTCACCTCAAGTCGAACTCATTGAGTTATACAAAGTATATCATGTGTAAATTATTCATTATTCACAATGGTTAATGAGAATTCTTCCATTCTTTCTCTCCTTCTTCTTCCTTCTCCAATTCTCTCTGCAAATGTGTGTATTATTGTTTAGATAGATATATTCTCTGCAGGTTCAACACATTTACATGGTATCAGAGACAACAAACTTCTAAGAAAAATCTACACCAAAATGTTTTCCAGGTACAAAAGATTGAAGACAACGAAAAGATGGATTCCAAAAAGAATTAATTCTTACACCTTACAATTATTTTGCATGGAAGGAGAAAATAGCCATACATCTCCAATCCAGAGGGTTGTATAGGTTAACCATGAATACAGATACAGAGCCGACATCAGCCATAGAAAAATCCAAGTACTTAAATTGCATGGATGAGGCACTCAGAATGTAAGGTAGCTAGAGAGGTAGTGGGGGGGCCCAGAGGGCCCATAGTGATAATAGTGGAGTTCATTCAATGTAAGGTGGACTAGGTCCACTATATTATTAAATAAGGCCCACTATGGTAGTTAGATATAATAAATGTAAGATGACTTCTTAGAAGGTTCTACTTCTAGAAGATTCTTCCTCTAGAATGTTCTTAGGTGATGGTAGCACTATATAAATGGGTTCAAGCAATGTAATGAGACATGAAAAGAAATATTTATTTGGAGTTGAAGCTCAATAAGAGGATGCCCCCTCGAAGAGGCAAGTGAACAGGTGAGGATCCCTTCCATAATAGGATCCATTGTATGGTGTTGCCCTACCTCAAGGGTTTTATGATATATTTGGATATATTGTGATATTTTGTATTCAGTATTTGGTACATAACAAGTGGTATCAGAGCACTTTCTAGGGCCGGAGTTGTGGGCAACTATTTTTTATTCTTGCAGATTTTTTTTTTTTTTCGGAGAAGAAAAAAGAGGGCCGCGAAATTCCAGACATTTTTAGTATATTTTTGTGAAAATTTTGCAGAAAAGGGTTGTATATCTGATTTCCTCTCAGAAAAAAACCCAAGTTCAAAAAAAAAATCATCCGAAACGGAGTCCGGAAGGTCAAGATATTGAGGTTTTAAAATCTGTAATTTTTCAGGGTTTTTTCTGCGGACGGCGACGCGATTTATTTTTATTTCTGTAGCATTTGGAGGTTGAATTTGCCCAAATAAATTACATATTTGAGTTCTTCTCACAATTTTACCCAATTTCAAAAAAAAAAATCAGCCGAAACAGAGTCCGGGAAGTGAAGTTATGAGCATTTTAAGTTCAGTAGTTTTTTAGGGTTTTTCCAGAAAAAGCCGCGATTTTCTGCCGAAACTTATTGGGTCTATTTTTTGAATTTTTTCGTGACGGCTGCAGGACCGAAGAGTTCATAGGGTGCTCAGATGGATATTTCATCTCAAACCTTGAAATAAATTCTTGAATCATTCAAAGCCCAATTGGATGATAGATTGGATGCATTTGCACATCGTCTCACAAACAGCCTCACACATAGCCTCACAAACAGCCTCGCATATGGCCTCAATGATAGTTTTCATAGTATTCAAGATTCATTGAGAAACATGCAGGAGATATTTCTTATGTAGGGCCTCATGAATGAATATAATCAAGAAAGATATGCTGGGTATGATTTTGAGGACGATTGTGATGATTGGTATATGGATAGTTGTCATTTCTGGGATGACAACCACTTCCATATTTTATTTGATGACTTTACTCCACCTTCTATAGAGAACATCAATGTCCCACATCAAGAGCTAGTTACCAGCGTTCAGTCTGCATATTCTACAGTGGTATTATTCTTTCCAAATTTTGTTACGACCCTTTTCCACTATGTGCATGAATCTTCTTATTTGGATCCACATGATAGGTGTCAGTCTTTGGAGCATCATTTGGAGTTGGTTATTGGGTTCCAAAATCTTCTACGGGGAGTTCAAAGGAGCACTTGGACATGGGACCCGGGCTTACAATGGTGGTTGGACTATTTTGGCATGGTGGATTTCCTTTCTACATGGGACTTTGGTTCTTCAGTCTTCTTCAGCATTACGGTCCACAATTATCCATGGGACCCTGGAATATGGTTGTACATCAAGCATTGAGAACAACGCTTTCATAAGGGGGATGGAATGTAAGGTAGCTAGAGAGGTAGTGGGGGGGCCTAGAGGGCCCATAGTGATAATAGTGGAGGTCATTCAATGTAAGGTGGACTAGGTCCACT
>ML788280.1:223943-241485 GCA_009831015.1 Picea engelmannii | reverse complement strand
GATATAATAAATGTAAGAGGACTTCTTAGAAGGTTCTACTTCTAGAAGATTCCTCCTCTAGAATGTTCTTAGGTGATGGTAGAACTATATAAAGGGGTTCAAGCAATGTAATGAGACATGAAAAGAAATATTGTATTTGGAGCTGAAGCTCAATAAGAGGATGCCCCCTCGAAGAGGCATGTGAACAGGAGAGGATCCCTTCCATAATAGGATCCATTGTATGGTGTTGCCCTACCTCAAGGGTTTTATGATATCTTTCGATCTATTGTGATATTTTGTATTCAGTATTTGGTACATAACACAAAACAATTTGCAGTCTTATTTCTCCCGATCTCCTTTTTCATATATCTTCTTGTAAGACTCCCAGTGAAGCTTGGAACATATTGGAAGGGCTCTTTGGAAAATAGGATTAGATGAGGGGACACATGCTAGAGGTGGAGCTGCTCACATTGGATCCAAAAAGCTTCGAGAATATCCAAGATTTCTTTACAAAATTAAAGGATTTACTGTCGCAACTCAAAGATTGTGGGGTTGATAAATCGAAGGAGAAACAAATGGTTCTCACTATTCTCTCCAAGATTGGTCCTGAATTATTTGTATTCATATCTACATTCCATACTATCATATTTTCCTCTGGATCCACCTGGAAGATGCCTTCTCTTGAGGACTTTATCGAATCCCTGACACAAGAGCAAACCAATCTCATCAACATGGGCACAATCAAAGGCCCAAGGGCGCATGCACTCACTGTGCATGATGGCAGCCAAAAATATTAGAAATCTAAAGATAAATATAAGCGGAAATCTCATGCACATACGAAGAAGGAAGGGTACACAAAATCCTTCACCGATGCCTCCGGATCCAAAGGAGAAAAGGGAAGAAAATGAGAGAAATGCACATATTGTCACAAAGGATTCCATTTGGAATCCGCATGCATGCAAAAACAAATAGATCTGATGCCTCAGATACTTTATCAAAACAACCTTGGAGATCGCATCCCCAAGGGTGCAAAGAAGAAGAAGCCAGAAGATCTGAATTCCAAGAAAGGAAATTCTAGCCATGCCTTGATTGCCATCAACTCCTCTCCCAATGCTTGTATCGTAGACTCAGGAGCATCACATCACATGGTTGCCTCAGAAGCAGTACATTCTTCATTGGATGCATGAAAATGTCCTCCTATTATGATGGAGGACAACTCTTCTATCGAAGTCACCGACAAAGGAAGGATTGAACTCACCAACTAAAGCTTCGAGAACATGTTGCATGTTCCCAAGCTTTCTGTCAACCTTCTCTCTATGTGTTAGATGATGAATTCTGGCACTGGAAATAAAGTCATCTTCACACCAAATTCTGTGGACATCTACGACATGCAAACCAACTCCAGGGTTGCTACTGGTGAGGTAAATCATCAGTCTAGATTGTATACATTTTTTGAATTCATTGAACCTGATTCTGCTTTAGTGCTTACTCACGCTGATGAAAGTAGTAGGATATGGCATGGAAGGTTTGGACTTTTGAATTTTAGATACATGCAACAACTTAGCAAGCACAAATTAGTTGATGGTCTTCCAGACATCCATTTCTCCAAGGGAGTATGTGAGGGATGTGTTCTCAGAAAACACCCTCAAGAGAAATTCGACAAAGGAAAGTCTCAGCGAGATTCTGCACCTTTATATATGCTCCAAAGTGACCTTATGGGTCCTTTTACACATCCATCCATCAGCAAAGTGAGGTTTGTTCTCATTTTTGTTGATGATTTCTCACGTTTTACTTGGATCTACTTTCTCAGAAAAAAATCCAAGGTCTTTCAACACCTCAAAGATTTCAAAGCTTTGGTTGAGACACAGTCCAGAAAGAAGATCAAAGTCCTTCGAACTGATAATGGGGGAGAGTATGTGAATCATGAAATTCATAATCTTTTCCGTGAGGCAGGGATTCAGTTGTAGCATACAGTTCCCTACACTCCGCAGCAAAATGGAGTTGTTGAGCGAGAAAATAGATCTCTAAAGGAGATCGCATATTGCATGTTGCATGCAAAGTCACAACCACAGAGACTATGGGTCGAAGAACTTAACTGTGCAACATACATTCAAAATAGATCTCCCCATAGATCTATCAAGGATAAGACTCCCTACGAGGTTTGGAGCAGCCTCAAACTAGAAGTGACCCACTTTCGCATTTTTGGTTCACGTGCATGGGCCAAGATTCCCTCTGAAAAGAGGAAGGCACTTGATCCACAGAGCACTGAGTTCATTTTTGTTGGATACCCTGACGGTGTGAAGGGATATTGATTTATTGATCTTTCCTCAGACCAAATCATCATTGAGCATAGTGTACAATTCAAGGAAAGTGTCTCGCATGTACCTCAACAGCTGCATGTAGACACATTTACTCTTCCACCTGTCTGAGATGATGAGCATGCACATGTCGACTCTTCTTCAGATGAGAGTTCTGATTCAGAGGACTCAAAGGATTCAGATTCAAATTTAGAGTCAGTACAGTCAAATGCAGAGTCAGAGAATCCAGATGTAGTTGCAGAGCCAGAGTAGAGGCCCAAGTGGGCACAAACTAGTCTTCAGTATGCAGGGGATATAATAGGTGATCCAACTGATACCAGAAGGACTCGATCTGATTTCGAGGAGCCTCTTGTTGCACTTACTTCCACTGAACCATTGCCTTCCAGGCATCTTTTCTTGGTTCAGTCTTCAGATCCACAGTCTTATGGCAAGGCTGCTAGAAATCCCTTTTGGGAATCCACCATGCAGGAGGAGAAAAAATCCGAGAAATAGACTTGGAATCTGGTTCCCCTTCCTTATGGGAGGAAACTTGTCAAATGTAGATGGATCTGCAAGACCAAGAGTGCAGCATATGGATAGATCAACAGATACAAATCCAGGCTTGTCACTAAAGACTTTCAGCAGGTTCATGGTATTGACTATGATGATACCTTCGCTTCACTTGTGAAGATGGATTCCATACAATTGGCACTTGCCATTGCAGCAAACAAGGGATGGGAAGTCCATCAGATGGACGTGAAGAATGCATTTATTCATGGTGATCTCTATGAGGATATCTACATGGAGTAGCCCCAGGGATTTATGCAGGACTCATCTTTGGTTTGTCGACTGAAGAAGTCACTTTATGGCCTCAAACAGGCTCTGAGAGCATGGTATGCCAAGATGGACTCCTACATGTTGTCACAGAAATTTGTACGTTGTAAATCAGACCCGAATGTATACATGCTCAGGATGACTGATTCACTTCTAATTTTAGTTCTGTATGTCTATGATTTGTTGATCAGTGGTTGCTCGACTTCAACAATTTCTACAGTCAAGAGGATTCTTCATGACATGTTTTTGATGAAAGACAT
Organism: Picea engelmannii; assembly: GCA_009831015.1. NCBI lineage: Eukaryota > Viridiplantae > Streptophyta > Pinopsida > Pinales > Pinaceae > Picea > Picea engelmannii. The sequence goes on along the minus strand of ML788280.1, from coordinate 238,115 downwards.
GGGTCCACTACACTTCTTCCTTGGACTTGAGATCATTCAGGATGCATCAGGCATCAAACTGTCTCAAGCCAAGTATGCATGAGATCTCCTTAAGAGATTTCACATGACAGACTGCAAATCTGCTCCAACTCCTTTCCTATCAGGAGTCAAACTTAAGGATGGCGGGGAGACTCCACTGGTTGAAAACACACTATACAAACAGCTAGTGAGGAGCTTGTTGTATCTCACACACTCTAGACTAGACCTCTCATATGCAGTTGGCATAGTTTCCAGGTTCATGCAGGAGCCGCATGAGCTACATTGGAAAGCTACAAAGTGTATCCTTTGATACGTACAGGGCACCATCACCTTTTGGATTCATTATGTAGCAAACTCTACATTAGATCTCAATGGTTTTACTGATTCCAACTGGGTTGGCGATAACATTGATCGCAAGTCCACATATGGTTACTCACTTAGTCTTGGTTCCAGGCCTATCTGTTGGTCGAGCAAGAAGCAAGCTACCATTGCTCTATCTTCAGTTGAGGCAGAGTACAAAGGGGTATTTAACATAACCATTCAGACTATGTGGCTACAACATTTTCTCACTGAGTTGGGCATTCGGTTTCATCGACTGATCATCATCTGGTGTGATAGCCAGAGCACTCTGAAGTTCTGCAAAGATCCAGTTCAAAGGCAACAAACGAAGAACATTGAGATCCACATGCACTACATCTGGAACTTAGTAAATGAGGGGATCATCGCCTTACAGTTATGTCCTTCAGCAGAATAGATGACAGGCATTTTCACCAAGACCTTCACTGAGCAAAAATTCCATTCTCTGCGAGGTCGTCTTGGAGTGAAGGACACAGTTGCCTAGAAACTGTAGTTCTTCTTTTTACATACATTGTACCTTGAGGGGGGGGTTTCCCATGAGGTTTTCCCTCTTTCCTCACTTTATTTTCAGTGTATATTTTGTACTTGGGTACCTAACATGGCCTTGTTGTTGGGACCCAATCTTTATTTTCACCATAGTGATGTTCAAGGGGGGTGTTGGAGTTACTTCACACACACCTAGGATTTATTTTCCTAAGGTTTTTATTTGTTTATTAGTCATAATTAGTCATTATCCAATCTCCTATATTTTAGGAGAGAATATTCCACCTGGAGAATATTCTCTTTCAGTTCACACTTCAGTTTGACTTGTTGAGTTGAGTTTAGATGTTGCATTGGAATCATCACCATGCAACATTGGGATCATCACCATGCTAATTAAAACTTGCCTTGGTATCATCACCAGAGTGGTGCATTATCCTTGATTCCTTGAGTTAACTCCTCACTACTTTATGTTCAGACAGTTAACTGAAGACTAGTTGACTATTTAACTCAACTAGGTGGCAGTTCACTCTCGTAACTGCCTGAGAGACTAGAATAGGTGGAAATTCACTCCTGTAACTACTGGTGTGTGTCCAAATCACTCTATACCACCACTATGGCGACTTGGTTCACCTCAAGTCGAACTCATTGAGTTATACAGAGTATATCATGTGTAAATTATTCATTATTCACAACGGTTAATAGGAAATCTTCCATTCTTTCTCTCCTTCTTCATCCTTCTCCAATTCTCTCTGCAAATGTGTGTATTATTGTTTAGCTAGATATATTCTATGTAGGTTCAACACATTTACAGTATTTTATAGTGAAGGTTCGATGGTTTTATGTTTGTTTTCTCAGCCTCCCATGCTGGCTTGATATAGTCTGGTTTTAATTGTTTCAAATGACTTTGTTAACAGTCTCTTATAAAACGATCTACTAATAGGAAAATAAAAAAGGGAAATGTAAATGGTAAAATTTGATAGTCCTAATATTTTCATTGGTTTTATATTGAACACTATAAAACTGTTGTGTCTTGGATTTGAATTATTAACAGAAATTTTTTTTTGGCAAATGATGGCAATGTTGATTTTCAATCAATATTATTGCATATGATAGAACAATAATCATCTCATTCCCATTCATTATCTCACTTTCTGCTCATTATATGCCCACCGCCTTCCCAAATACATTTAAAACATCCCTTGTTCTATTACTATGATTTTCATTTTTTTTTTCTTTAAAAATGAATGAAAAAAGAGATAGGATTAACAGAAAAGGAAAGGGACTAGATGATGATTGATGTTGGCAGTTTGGATATGGATACATTTTTTTGTTTGTGTAAAGAAGATTACCTATGTGTTTTCTTGAACGATATTCGTTGGTCGCTTCTCATCCATGCTACAATTTTTTTCTCATTACAAATCCCCCCATCTTCCCTATAGCCCTATCACTCCCTGTATAAATGGCAACTGATTGTTAAGTTTAAAAGTATTGATGGATGGATTGCATGTACTTTTGTTGAGAATGATAGAGTCAACCTTTTGATTTTATTTAGGTAGAGTATTGATGCATGGATTGTTAAGAGTTTTTCATAACATGATTGGGATATTGCTTCAAGATGAGTTTCTTTAGTAGAGGCAGTGATGGTAGAGGTGCTAATAGAGGCAGAGGAAATAATTGGCAAAGAGGCCATAAAAGGCCACGATTTTCGATACATTTGGATGATAATCCACAAGAACTAAATCATCTTTTCCAAGCTAGGTTTTTTAATCTAGTTGGACAAGGAATTTTTCAACCCATAACTCAGAGGCCTCCTTACCAACCACGTCAAAATTTCTCTAGTCCTCCTCATGTGTCTATGCAGCTAGAACCACATGCCAATGATGGTTGGAAAGAAATTGTTCATCAGCCTGTAGCTCATCATCATGGTTGACCTACTTTATCCTTTCCACTACTTCCTCCTCCACCTCCAATAAATCCAAATTCCCAAGCTGATCATGTTGTCTCGCCAGTACAGTCCTCTCATGCAAAAAAAAGGCTAAAAATTGATATTCCCAAGCCAGAGCTAGATAAGGGAAAAGGAGTGGCGACTCCTTCCAAGTCATCCAAAGATTCCACTAAATATGTGTCCTCTCATCTCCATCTCAAAGATGATTGTTCCCACGTCATCAGTGCAATCCACCCATGAGGTTCCCATCAGTTGAAAGCTATTGCACATGATAAATAAAAGATGGGATCAAAAGAGGGCAGCAGTGAAAAGAGGCAAAATGCCTCTCACAACAAATATGGTTTTTAATGTTGATTAATGTTATTTTGTTTTGAGGTCAGTCTTTTTATTTTGAAAATATTTTGGACAACAAATACATATTTAGACAGAGTTTTGGACAACATGGATATAATGCTATTTTTGGATATAGTCATGTTCTATTTTGTTGATATTAAAATATTTGATTATTAATATGGGGATGGGAGTTACAAGGTAGATATTGGAATCAAATGTTTGGGGTATTATACTTTATGTTTTGATGATTATTTAAAATTGAAAATTGGAGTAACAATGGGTCCCACCTATTTAGTTATTATGTAAATAGACCCTTATTTATATATTATTAATTATTTTTCTCAACTAATTAGTTAATCTAATTAATCTTAACATAAGAAAGGTATTTGAACTACCATAACTTATTGAGAAAGGATAAAAACTCAATCAAATGACGATACAAGGAGTAAGAGAGAATAAAGGGAGAACTTATTCTATAAAGTTTTCTCTGTACTTGTGAGATACTTCCATTCTTCATTCATTCTGAGTTAACTAGAAGGGTTAACCATTTTGATGACAACATGGTCTTATTGAAGGCAACATGATTCAAAACTAAATCATATTTTCCAGCAGCTTGTCTTTAAAGGTTTATGATTTATCTTTGGCAATCTGTATGTTCTTGTTTTTTTATGGTTTAAATTTCATGACTGATAAAGAATATTTTGTAGAGTCAAGTGACAAAATTTTGTGGCAAGTTGATCCAGATATTTAGCTTCAGTTTTCTTTTGTTGTAGATTATTTTTGTATGGTGCCCATCAGAGGCTTCTAAATCTTACTTTGCTTCGTACCCTCGCAAGGGTTTGTAAAGAGAATTCAACTTTGTATCTCATAATGAAATCAATATAAAAATCAGATTTCTGATTTTAGTCTCACATGTATATTATGATGGTTTGGTTTGGATTTTGATTTCATCCTTGTCTGTTATCCATGCATACACTTATATAATTTCTTGCTTATTTTATTTATTTTGCACAGTTACATATAATATATTTAAAACCATCCTTGGTCCCTCGTACTTAATACATGTGGATTAAGTGCTTTTGTTTTAAGGCTATAAACCCCGGGTAACATTCCCAACTATATTTCCTTAGCCCAACAAGATATGAAAATTCTTGAGTAAGGTTCCTCATACCTTTTCCTCAAAATTTATTTGGCGACCATACTGGGGAGATCTTCCATATCTCTCTAGTTGATTGTATCATGATTATATTTCATTTTTTTGTTTGGTCTGATTACTCTTTGACTGATTTTTCCATGACAATACCTGTTACGAGACAATCTGATATTGGAAACAGTATTGATGACCAAACCAGCATTGCATTGACTTTAATCAACATTATTTTAGAAACTTCTAGTACTCATGTTTAACTTGAACACTCTTGGGAAGCAATTTAAAGGAACATAAATATTCATGAATGTTAGGAAGCCAGGAAAAGGCAACCCAGAAATCAACAATAACCTCCCTTTTCCTACCTCTTTGGTATTTATTTTCATGTCCTCTAATCCTTGCATCTATTGAAGTAGAAGAGGGTTGTCCCCTAAATCTACCCCTATTTTTGAAATAGGAAGGAGGAAAATTGTCTTATCAACACAAGAAAGTGCTATTAGGCAAACCTTATTTAATTTTTCTACTTCATCTTTATCACCCATACCTATCACTTTCATCATGAAATTTGTGGGTAGTGGTAGTGGCACCAAAGGTGTAGTGTCCCCAAGGCCGAGCCCCGTTGTAAACCAAGTTCTAAAAGGAATTGTCATTATGTTTTATAGGCCGGTGAGCCAAGTTCTTATAAGCTGGACACTTATGTTTTTGTTAGGCTAGGGAGCCTAAGTGTTGAAGGTCAGGAGCCTGCTATTGTACTTGTATGTATGCAGAACATTTAATAAAATATAAACATCGCCAGGTGCAGACCGACCACGATGAATGAGTGAAGGGGGACTAAGAATCCACAAAGTGGGCAAGGAATTAGGGGTTGGAAGGTGGGAAAAGGGCTAAGTGTTGAGCCTCGGGGCTAAGCCTAGGGGGCTTAAGCCTGGGAATAATATTTTAATATTATTCCAAAAGAACATGTGCATTTTATGTTTCATTTCATCCTAAGTTTTGGAAAGGGTAAGCGTGCAAAGGGGATGCATGCGTTCCAAGGGTGACAAGTGTCATCCCTAGTGCATGCAAATAAAATGGCCAGGAAGAGCCGTGAGAGGGGATCTCCTCCATTCTACCTGACGGTCTGAAGGTAAACGATCAAACCTCTACAAAAGAATACCCTGGTGCATCCCTAAAAGCCAGAAAAGCCTGGGTTGACTTCTGAGATAGTCGATACCACCCCTGTCTGAACAATTCGAACTTGTGTTGACCCTGCGTGGATTGTTTGTCATGCATCCTCGACAACCAGAGCATGAGTCTATTCTATGCTGGCGGATTGGGAAATAGAAGTGACCATCCATTGTTGAACCTGTTGGGAAGCCCGTGTCTATTTTCCCTGTGAGTTGTTGTGACCACGCAGTGCTGGACTGTGTGGGGTCTTGTTGGCCAGTGGTGCAACGCTCTCTCCAGGTGAGAGAGGTAATTGGGGTTGGAAGAACAGGTTATTGTCCTGTGAGCGATTCTCTCCAGGTGAGAGAGTGCACAAAGGAAAGAGAGGACTCCTGGAAGGAACCCTGTAGCTGCCACAGAGCTCGGAGACTTCTGGTCCGACCTATTCCTGTAACCCAAGGCAAGGGAGATTAGCAGCCGAAGGACTGTCCAGGTGACAGAGAAGGTGTATTCTCCCGGATTGGAACAGGCATGTGGGGAATGAGGGTCTGTGGGCAGTGAGCGTGGGAGGTTCCTTGGAGAGAATCCATTCCTTGTGGTTGTGTGTTGTTTTCCCTGTAACCTCAGCCTAGCCTAGATTTCCTTACCTTGGGGTGGAGCTTAGTCCCAACTCGGGGGTGACCCACTGCTGAGCTGATGAGCAGTGTGGTCTAAGGCTGGGAGGTTCGTGGAAGGCTTGCACTTGGTTGGTGGAATCTACCATTGATAAAGATAAGTATCTGATTATGTTTTAATCATGTTTTGCATGATTGTGCTGCTTATGTATCATGTTTTCCGCTGTGTATATGAATTAATATGAAAAGATAATTGCTTGCTGACTATGGTGGTAATTCATATGAATACTCTATGTTGAATGGGTTTATTGTTTAAATGCATGTGGGTTAAATAACATATGTATGAGTTATGTACAAAGTGGTGTTATAGTCTTCTTTTAAGAGCGATTAAACCTTAGTAGCAGAAAAGGTGTGCTACAGTTTGGTATCAGAGCCAAGGTTTCGACACTGAGCCTAGATGGGCTAGTGGAGCGGTCTTTAGACCCAGAATGCGAAGGGAAATTGGGTCTGGAAGGCCAATTTCGGGCCCTGGTTTGCTCCAAAATGTCAAGGAGTTACTTGAGGAGTTTTAAGCTCAAGAGGTATAGCGACGTTATGAAACTGCAGCCAGTGGGGTATAAGTCCATAGGGAGAGAGGACTCTACACCAGAAGTGTAAGAGATTTAGGATTTGTTCGAGAGGGAAGGTGAATCCTTGTAACTGTTAGATCTGGAAAGTGTGCATGGGGTTTAAAGCCCTTTGGAATTGCACAGGAGTGTGGAAATCGTGATACGCGAAATCCCGAGTTAGTTAGGAACCGTCTGAGTCATCTGATCTCAGCTAGAAAACCCGAAAGCTGTTGGATCTGTCAGGAGTTATCCGAGGATTAAAACCACAGTGAATAGGGTGAAATCCCCGAAATAGATCTAGACCGTCCGAACGACGGAGGCCACGTGTCGTGAGATTACCTATTTCGAGAAATCGGAAATCACGGAATAGGGAATCCTGATGATGAAGGCTCGGGATTTTTTGTGGTGAAAACCCTGGGATAGATCTGAACCGTCCGATGGATGGAGGTTACGTGTCGAGAGATTAACTGCATCGGGAAACCAGGGATCGAGATTTTGGGAGTCCCGTGATCGAGAGTTCGGACTCTCATGATGATAAACCTGATGAACAGACGAGATTCTTTCGGAGGATCACAGAGTCTGTGACAACTGTTAGATGTGAGGAAGAGATGTCGGCTTTAAGTTGGAGCACGAATGCGGATTAAGGTAAGTAGCGAGCAGATCTGGACAACCAGAGTCCACCCGCCTAGATCTATGGATGAGGTTTAATTCTGGATCCCCCTTATTGTTCTACCTTTAGCGGTGGGGGGGGTGTCCGAAATCGGACGTGCAACTCTCGAACGGTTGAGATTAATTCACCTTGATCAACGGTGCTTGGGTGAATTCTGGCCATTCTGCCTTTAATGGGGGGGGGGGTCTGGAATAGTGTGGCATGTGAAATAGGGCCCCCTCTGCCACCTGTACTCCACTTAAAGGGGCACGATGTGATTGATGCTATAGATCTGAGAAAGATATGACTTTGGGATTTTTCTAGGAATGAACATGGACACATGGAGATGTACCACGTGCCAGTGGGTCGAGGAGATAGGCGAGAGTAGTGGGACCCGATGATGTCGTTAAAAGCGACGTGGACCCTCCTGAACATACCACATGCCACGGTGGTGAAGGGAAACAACTGTGCTATGGGCCCAGAGAATAAATTAATTCACGATTTCAGGGACTCACGAGATAAGGGCATGGGAGCTCGACATTGAAACTCGCGAAGTCACGAAGTAGCGAGAACAAGAGGAGAATAGTCAACATCGCTTATCGGGGTTTCATGAAAGGGAGGCACCAGGGTTGGATGCCAAAACTCACAAAGGTGTGAATAGCGAAGGGTGCTAGCACTTATCCCTAGACTACAGTCATGCATAACAGACGCTAGCAAGGAGGGAGCCATACCTGTGTTGCATCTCGGGTATCAGCAGTTAGAGGAAATGAGTCGAGGGTCTTCGACTCACGAACTCGTGAGATCGCAAGTTGTAAAAGGGTGAATCTAGTTACGAATATCTAACTGTGGGATCTTCATGGACCGAAACCCAAAGTCCTGAAATCCCGAAGTGCTGAAAATGAAAGTTTCGAAAACACAAAAATTGCAGAACCAAATGAGAGCTCAGAAAACTTAATTGAATCAAAATGTCTTTTGTTCTTGTTTGTATTGGCTTATAAATGTTACAGATTGTTCCAAAGGAGTAATGGCCTGACAAACTTCAAATTTAATTGCACAGTGCGTGTGCAGAGTTCAACGGAGCTCAGGATTCCAGTTAACCAACGCCGAGTATGGAATGGGAAAAGGTGATGATTGCCTCTGAAACAGGAGACGAACGGGAAGGAAAGGATGTCAATATGGGAGTGGAAGGATCGAAATCCAATGGGCACAGAGAAGAGATGGATAAGGAAGAACATATGATGCAACTCATCGAAAGATTGCAGAAAGATACCCAGGCTCGCCTAGCTGATAGTCGAAAGCTCGTGAAAATCCTGGATCGACAGGGTGGTGAATTCAATTTAAAAATGTTGAAGAGCCTGGAAAGAATAGAAAAGAAATTGGAAAAGGGGAGTGACACAAGTAGATCAAGAAGTTTCAGAACCCCTGAGGGGAGAAGGAGATCGAGGATTGGTAACAGACATTACCATCTCTCCCCGAAGCATTCTGGCAAGGAGACACACAGTAGTTCATGCCCGTCCCCTACCAGAAAACACCAAAAATCTAGAAAGGATGAATTGAAAGGGGAGATGAACAAGATTAATCCTCCAACATTCGATAGAGAACATAAGAAGGAAGAAGATGCCGAGACCTGGTTGCTTGGCATGAAGAAATATTTCCAACTGCAGAATTATTCTGCCCATGTAGAAGGAAGAATTGTAATGTACCAACTGAAAGGAAAAGCATCCATGTGGTGGGATTAGTTTGTGCAGGTGTAGCACATCCGAGAGAAAGAGGTCACTTGGAAGGAATTTAAGAGGTATTTCAAGAAGAAATACCTGACTAAAAGATACTATGATAGAAAGATGAAGGAGTTCTTCGAACTCAAGTTGGACATTATGACCATTGATGAGTATGAACGAAATTTTCAGGAACTACTGAAGTATGTTCCATTCATCAAAGACGAGGCTATCAAAATTCATAGGTATCTGAGTGGACTACCACCTTCCATTGGTGACAAGATTCAGTATGACGATCCTAAGACCATGGAAGAAACCATAAGAAGGGAAAAATGTCTATACGAACAACAAAGAGAAAAGCCTACCTTTCTAAAGGTTTGGAATGATCAGAGGAAGTTTAAGAAGGAACAGAGGCAGAAGGGAAACAAGACTTCCTTTTTTAGAAACAGTCCTTGGGGAAATTCATCTTTTAGAGAGCCCAGGAAAGTTGAAGGGAGTGAGCAGGTGCCAAGACCACCACCTATGGAGTGTTGGGGTTGTAAAGGGAATCATAGGCACAGAGACTGCCCCCACAGAAAAGATAAAGTGAGAACTGTCCATACTGTTCAGCAAGCTAAAACAGTGGAGGATATGGGCAACATAATGCCAAGGATCTACGCAGCCCTGGACAACAAGCAAGCAGAATTTCAATCACACATGATTGAAGTGGAAGGTACGATCAACAACCGACCACTTGTTATTTTAATTGATTCAGGGGCTAGCCATAGTTATGTAGATCCTAGAGTGGTGGAAATTTTGCATCTAACGAGAAGAAAACATGAGAAGTCTTGGTTAGTGCAGTTGGCCATAGGGACCAAGAGGAAGGTCATTGAATTGGTTAAGTCTTGTTCAGTGGACATGAAAGGAATGAGCACTAAGGCTGAATTGAACATTCTGCCTTTAGGCTCATACAATTGCTTAATTGGGATGGACTGGTTGTACTAGAACCATGCCCTTCTGGATTTCTGTAACAAGAGGTTCACATGCCTGAACGAAGAGGAAAATCAGGTAACAGTCCAAGGAATTCCTAGAGATGTGGCTGTGAGGGAAATCTCAGCCATGTAGCTGAAGAAATGTTACCGGAAAGGCTATCAATTATTTGCAGCTCGAGTGGAAGAAGCATCCTGAGATGTAGTATCGAATCTGGAAGACCACGAAGTACTCAAAGAATTAAAGGACATATTTCAAGAGGTACCTGGACTACCTCCGAAGAGAGACATTGATTTTTCTATAAAATCGATGCCTAGAGCAGCTCATGTTTTGAAGGCTCCTTATAGAATGAGTACACCAGAGCTTAAGGAGTTTAAATTGCACCTCGGAGAGCTACTAAAGAAAGGTTAAATTCACCCCAGTGTGTCACCTTAGGGAGCCTCGGTCCTATTCGTGAAGAAGAAAGATGGGACGTTGAGGTTGTGCATTGATTTTTGACAGTTGAATAAGGTCACTGTCAAGAACAAGTATCCTCTGCCAAGGATTGATGATCTTTTTGATCAGTTGAAGGATGCGAAAATATTTTTGAAAATAGATCTCCATTCAGGATATCACCAAGTGAGAATAAAGGATGAGGACATCAGCAAGACCGCCTTTAGAACAAGGTACGGTCATTATGAGTTCACGGTGGTGCCGTTTGGACTGTCCAACGCGCTTGTTGTTTTCATGTGCTTAATGAATGGAGTGTTCATAAATTATTTGGACAAGTTTGTCATAGTCTTCCTGGAGGATGTCTTGGTGTATTCCAAGACAGAGGAAGAACATGAGCAACACCTGAGAATGGTGCTACAGGTGTTGAGAGAACACTAGTTGTACGCAAAACTGAGCAAGTGCTCTTTTTACCAAAGGCAGATCCATTATTTGGGGCACATTATATCTAAATAAGGGACTGTTGTGGATCCTGAGAAGGTACAAGTCATTCGAGAATGGCCAGCACCAAGGAATGTGGCAGAAGTTAGATCTTTTATGGGTCTGACAAGCTACTATAAGAGGTTTATAGTCGGATTCTCAAGGATAGCTCATTCTGTCACTTCCTTGCAAAGGAAGGGGAAGAAGTTCCAGTGGACTGAAGAATGTGAGAGCAGTTTCCAGCGATTGAAGTAGTTGTTAACCAGTGCTCCAATCCTAAAGATTGCACATCCAAATAAGGATTACGTAGTGTGCATAGATGCATGTAAGGAGGGGCTGGGAGGAGTTCTCAGCCAAGAGGGATTTGTAGTTTGTTATGAATCCCGAAAGTTGAAGGAACATGAGAAGAATTATGCCACTCACGATTTAGAGTTGGAAGCAATCATCCACACCTTGAGGAAATGGAGACATTACCTCATGGGCAAGAGATTCAAGATGAGAACAGACCATAATGGTCCGAAGTATTTATTTGATCAGCCAACCTTAAATGCCAGGCAAATCAGATGGCTGGAGTTTATGTGCGAATATGACTTTGATATCAAGCATATCAAAGGGAAAGAAAATAAGGTGGATGATGCACTCAGCAGAAACGTGCACGAATTACATGCTACAACCATTAGCATGTACCAGACTGAGATGAAAGACAGAATTTTGGAAGCTGCAAATGTTGATTTGCAGTACAAAAATCTTGTAGCAAAGCTACAGCAGCATGAGAGACCACAGACCAAGGAAAGTTACACCTTGGGAACTAATGGTTTACTTATGTATAAAAATAGAGTGTATGTACCCAATGTCCGAGAGTTGAATCTGGAAATTCTAAAGGAGATGCATAACATGGCTTATGTTGGACATCCTGGACATCAGAAGACTGTGGCAGTAGTCAAAAGCCATTATTTTTGGCCGGGTTTGAAGAAATAAATCACTGAATACATCGCCATATGTATGGAGTGCTAGAAGGTTAAGGCGGAGCATAGGCACCCAACAAGGTTGTTGCAGCCTTTACCTATTCCTGAATGGAAATGGGATGTGGTAACAATGGATTTTATCACAGGATTGCCCAGAACAAGCAAGCAGCATGATTCAATCATGGTGGTGGTGGAAAATCTTACTAAAGCTACCCATTTTATTACACTGAAAACCACCCACAGAGCAGCAGATGTTGTTGATATCTTCTTAAAAGAAGTTGCACGCTTGCATAGAATTCCTAAGACAATTGTGTCTGATAGAGACCCGAAATTCACTTCAAATTTCTGGAAGGGATTGTTCAAAGGATTCGGAATGAATCTGAACTTTAGTACAACATATCATCCCGAGTCTGATGGATAGACAGAGAGAGTAAACAGAGTAATAGAAGACATGTTGAGAATGTATGTGATGGATAAACCATCAAGGTGGGAAGACTACCTGCATTTGGTAGAATTTGCCTGCAATAATGGGTATCATGCATCATTGAAGATGAGCCCATTCGAAGCACTCTATGGAAGAAAGTGAAACACTCTAGTGAGTTGGGATAATCCAGCTGACAGAGTAGTAGTTGGGCCTGAGCTGCTCAAAGAGATGGAAGATCAAATGATAAAAATTAAACATAATATAAAAGCTACCCAGTACAGGTAGAAAAGTTACGCTGATAGTAACAGAAACCACAGAGAATTCAAAGTGGGTGACCATGTTTTCCTGAAAGTGAAAACTAACAAGAGTTCCCTAAAGTTGGGAAGTTGCGCCAAGTTGGAAGCAAGATTTTGTGGGCCATTTGAGATCCTGGAAAGGATTGGGCCGGTTGCATACATGCTTGCATTAATTGCATCTATGACTGTACATAATGTGTTTCATGTTTCATTGCTTAAGAAATATGTACCTAATGCTAATCATGTTATCGATTGGAATGTGATTCAGGTGGAACCAGAAGGTGTCCTGCAAGTGCATCTTGTGCGCATATTGGACAGGAAAAGCAAACAGCTCCGGAATCGAGCTATAGAGATTGTAAAGGTCCAGTGGACCTGGTATGGTCCTGAGGATGTGTGCAAGATACTAGATATATAAAATATGCAGAACATAAATGAAATGCTAGAAATGACAGAATGACAGTAAAATATCCAGCATAATCTTCACAATATACAAAAATGATATACGAAATAGCAACAGAAATAGCACTTTGATTCAGATAGCAATGTTCACAGGCCTCTTCAAGGGGGAAACCTCCAATCGAGCAGTGCTCTGTTACAATAATCTCCAAGCTAGGGTTCTCATACCCTCGCCTCTTATTTATAGTAAATATGTCTATTAAGAGAAGCATGTAGAGGAAGATCCTTCTAGAAGCGGAAGCTTCTATTAGGTATTCTTACATCCACCTTATTCTATTTTATTGAAAGGCCTTATTAATATTGACCTTTATTACATCCGAATACATTGATCTTCCTATGTGCGGGTTAGGACCTTAACATGTCCGCCCCCTTAAAAACAGCCTTGTCCTCAAGGCTTAAGATGTGGAAACTACTGCAGAATGGTAGCTGGTTCCCAAGTGGCATCTGCTGGAGTCATGTCTTTCCACTGTACTAGCACTTCCTTGATGGTTCTCTGACGCAGGCGACGCTCACGCTGGTCCAAAACTGCTTCTGGTTGTAGCCAAATGTAGCCTTCTTCAGCTAACTCTGGAAGGTTGGTTTGAATTTGGCACCTGGTTCCAATCACCTTCTTCAAGCATGAAACATGAAAAACAGGATGTAGCTTCGACTGAATGGGCAGAGCTAACTGATATGCAACTTGTCCCACACACTTGAGAACTGTGTAAGAGCCATAGAATTTGGGTGCTAGCTTCTGAAAATGCTCGGCCTTGAGGGAAGTTTGCTTATATGGTTGCAGTCTCAGAAACACCTGATCCCCTTCTACAAATTGACATTCAGAGCGACCTTGATCTGCTTGCTGCTTCATTCTATTCTATGCCATGACCAAGTTCTCTTTAAGAGTATGAAGGATGTCCTCTCGAACAGTAAGTGTTTGGTCAACCGCCTGGACCTTCTAGGTACCCGGTAAGTATGAGAGAACTGAAGGTGGCTTCTGTCCATATACTGCTTCAAATGGAGTCATGCGAGTGGCTGTATGGTATGTAGTGTTGTACCACCATTCGGCGAGGGGTAACCATTGAACCCACTGGTGTTGTTTTTCAGAGGCAAAGCACCTCAGATATGTTTCCAAACACTTGTTGACAACTTCCGTTTGACC
>ML788280.1:193865-214018 GCA_009831015.1 Picea engelmannii | reverse complement strand
ACACTTTCATGTATTTATTTGTCAATTCTCTCGAAGGGAAATCTGCAGCATAATATTTTGACCTCCCTCCCAAAATCCTTTCCACTTGGGAAGAATTGGTTTATTGGTTCAAGTCCACTTATGGACAACCCAAGATTCGAACTGATTAGTTAAGGGAATACAATAATATTTCATATAAGGATGGTGAAACCAATAAATCTTTTAACCTTCTCTTCACCAAATTATATAATAAAATCCCTAAACTAATCTGCAATCAAAAGGAGGCTACTTTCATGCATTATTATAATGCATTACCTTCCCCTTATCATCATAGACTTGAAAAGAAGGCTATTGAAAATATCAGTTCTGCCCTTCATACTTTCCTAGAATATGAAGAGCAACTCAAAAGAACAGATCTCCTTAAGGGAGACTCAGTCAAGCAAATATAAATGTCTGCCCTCCTATAACTCATGAAAGATATGAATAATAGGATGATAGCCTATGAATGAAAAGGAAATTCTTCTTCCCATGCCCCTGGGGAATCTTCTTCTTCCTTGGCACCTTTTAGGAATACTAATGAAAACACTTTTCATCCAAAGGCCATAATGGCTCGTAGTTGGTGTAACTTCTGTGAAGAAAATCATGAAGAAAGTACTTGTGAAGTTAAAAAAAATGTTAGAGATAAGATATTTGGAAAAAGGCTTAATACCACGATCATTGTTTTAGATTGGGTTGAACCAGAAGATGTTATGGTAATTAATACCAGGAATAAATCTTACACTTCCAAGGGAAAATATGACCTTCCCCTCACTTCCTCCACCCCAAGCTCATCTTCTCAAAGTGCTAATATACAAGCTGTCAGAATTTCGGATAATCAAGGAGTGTCTTCTCCTCTTACCTCGTCTAAGTACAATATCCTTCATCAATTGGATAATATAAAAATTGATGCTACTCTTTTGGACACGGTTTCCATCCCAGAACAAGAGAATCATCTTAAAATATTTATGGATGGAAAGGTTTATACCATAGTTAATATATTTGAAGAGTCAAAGGAAGAGGAATCAACTATAAATAACATAGGTGTAAATAATTTTAGGAACCCTGTAAAAAAAAACCTTTTCTATATCTCAATAAAAATCATGGATAAAATAGCTCATTGTTTCCTAAATGATGGTGGGTCTGGTACAAGTGTAATGTCTAAAATTATCATGGAAGAGCTCATATTATCTTGCACTAATGAAAATTCTAGAAGCATGCTCTCTTATAACAATTTGCAACAATCAACTATAGGTGAAATCAAGGATGTAACCTTAGTTTTGTGCACACATCCTGAGATAAGAACAACCCTCAACATCCAAGCAATCGATATGTCGATGAGTAGCTATTCAATCATTTTAGGAAGAGATTGGCAAACCTTAATTGGTGGATACCTTTCACTTGATGGAACACATTTTCCCGTTCCTCAGAATGGAAAGAACATTATAGTTCTTAGGGAAGGAAAAATTTCACCATAAATAAAGAGCATTCCCCAACCTATTGTAAACTATCTTGAAGAAGATTTGGGAGTGTACTATATCTTTGTTGATGAGGGTGACACTATGCTTGAACCAGTTGATTTAGATGATGGCATGTGGCACATGCATTTTGATGGCTCATGTTCAAACGAAGGTAATGGATCCAACATCATTATATATTCTCCTATAGGTAAGATCCACAAGTTTTCTTATAGGTTGGAATTTTCTTGCACAAATAATGCCACCTAGTTTGAGGCCTTATTGTTAGGATAGAAAATGCATATAACCTTGGTTGTGGCCACCTTACAGTTTTTGTTGATTATGAAATTGTTGTGAATATTGTACGTAATATTTATTCACCAAGCAATAAGTTACTTTAACGTTATACTCAAGTTGTCTGGATGTTTATTTCAAATATGTTATCATTTAACATCACCCATGTTAAGAGGGAACTTACTTCAATGGATGATAGGTTAGTTTTTTTTGCAACATCCCCTACTTGACAACTTTTACCTCAAAGACATGATTGTACGTTTCAGTCTCTATATCGTCTCCACATCCCTGATAATGTAGAATCATGGCAGGTTTTCCCGAGTGAAGAAGGCATTTGCACTTTCATACAAAATGAACCGTTTAATCCTAAAGAAATCATCTCTATTGAAGATTAAAAATTTCCTAAAGGATTGACTCCTCTCGAAAGTTCATTTTTGTTGTGATGTAGGCAACAAGGAAACACATAAGGAAGAGGAGTCAAAAAGGAAAGTCGGTGATACCATTTCCTTGAATACTAGGACATCTGAATCTCCAAATATCATTAAATTAGGTGCCCAATGCTCTGATGAAGAAAAAACGATATTCACATAATTACTTTGTGAATTTCAAGACGTTTTTGCTTGGTCATACAAGGATCTTCATGATTTTGATCCTTCTCTCATATAGCATGCCATTCCTATCAAGGGAGGGGTAAAACTAGTTAGGAAAAAATAAATACCTATTAACCTTGTGCTCGAAGCCACTATTAGAAAAGAATTGGAAATTTTTTTGAAATCTAATATAATCTTTCCAGTTAAGTATTCTGAGTGGGTTTCAAATCTGGTCCCTATTCAGAAAACTACCGGCCAGATCAGATTATGTGTCGATTTTCGTGCATTGTATAGAGCAAGTTTCAAAGACCATTTTCCATGTCCTAATATGGAAATTATTTTACAACAGGCTGCAGGGTCTCAAATGATGTCCTTACTTGACGGTTTTTATGGGTATAATCAAATCAATGTAAAAAGGATTGATAGGTATAAAACCACATTTACCACATGCTGGGGCACATTCGCTTATGAATGCATGCCTTTTGGATTATCTAATGCATGTTCCACCTTTCAAAGAGCTATGTAGATGGATTTTGATGATCTAATTAGTAATATTATCCAAGTTTATCATGATGATTTGACTGTTTATTCTAAAAATCGATTGGATCATTTTGGTCATCTTAGAAAATTTCTCATGTGCTGCAGAAAATTTGGAATTTCTTTAAATCCTTCCAAATCTATTTTCGGTTTCATGAAAGGAAAGCTCCTCAGTCATATTATTTATGATTCATGGATAAGCATATATCCCGAGAGGATTACTGCCATTCTAAACCTCCCTGCCCCCACCTCCAAGAAAGAAGCTCAAGCTTTCATGGGCATTATTAATTTTGTCTGTAGATTTGTTCCTGATTTTGCTGTCATGGTTAAACCAATGCATAATCTTCTAAAGAATGATAATTCTTTTTTTTAGACAGATGATATCAAGAATGATTTCCTTAGGATTAATGAAGCAATTATCTCTGCATCGATTATGGTGAAACAAGATTTTGAGAAATATTTTATCATATATACTAATGCCACTAAGGAAGTAATTTATGCTATCCTCTTACAAAGTGATGACCAAAAAAATGAAAAAATTGTAGCTTACATGAGTCAAAATTGATCAGATGATGATTTTAAATATTCTTATGTTGAGAGACATGCTTTTTCTCTTGTCAAGTCTATAGAAAAATTTCACCATTTTATTTTGGGAAAACATACGCAGGTAAAAGTCCCTTTACCTGTTGTCAAGTTTTTGATTTCACAAACTTATCTTTCAGGAAAACTTGCGCATTGGCTTGCCAAAATTCAGGAGCATGATTTGATGATCATGACTTCGAAGACAATCAAGGAACGAGACCTAGCCTTTCACTTAGCTCAACACCCTACACCAAGTGAAGAACTTGACAAACAAGATAATCCCCTTTCAATGCTATTTTATATTGAAAATCAGAACCTCTCTCTATTTGATCATCCTTGGTATAAAAATATGGTGTATTATTTGCAGTATCAAAGGTGTCTAGATGGGTTGGATCCTCACCAAAGGAGGAGACTTCACCTTGAAGCTTCCAAGTATATCATTTTAGGAGACTTTTTGTTTAGGAGGTTTGTTGATGATTTGTTACTTCGATGTGTAAATAATGAAGAAGCACATAAGTTATTACTCAAAATCCATGGATCATCAACTTGTGTCATTCACATCAATGGCCATTTTTCTACTAAGGATACTACTTTTAAGATCATAATAAATGGTTACTACTGGCCTTCGATGTTTCACGACTCATATAAATTTTCAAGATCCTTTGATAAGTGCCAAAAATTCGATGGGAAAGAACATCTTTCTGCCATGCCTTTACAACCTTTCCTCTTGGATTTTCCTTTTTCTAATTGGGATATAGACTTTATTGGTCCTATCAACCCTCCATCTTCTGCAGGGCATATATTTATTTTGACAGCCATTGATTACTTTACTAAGTGGATCAAGGTTGTTCCTCTTAGAAATGTACAGGATGAGCAGGTAGTTTCCTTCCTAGAATCTAATATCTTTTCCAGATTTGGCATCCCATTAGAGATTATAATGGACAATGGCCCAACCTTCATTTTTGAAAAATTGACCCAATTTCTGGCTAAGTTAGGTGTCAAATATTTCACCTCATCTGCTTATTACCCTCAGGGAAATGGGCGAGCATAGTCCACTAACAAGAATCTGGTTAGGATCATAAAGAGAATCATAGAAGGAAAACCTCTCTAGTGTCACACACTTCTCACTTATTCTCTCTGGGTAGACCATACAACCACTAAAGCAAGTACAAGATTTACTCCCTTTCAGCTTGTATATAGCCAAGAGGCTATTATGCCTATTGAATTAGAACTTTCTTCCTTATGACTGATGTTACAGACTAAAGAATTGAATTCTTCTAGTGTTCCCCAAAGGATAAATGCATTGTTATCCCTAGAAGAACAAAGAAACTTTGCCTTGGAGAACCTAAAAAGAAGGCAGCAAATGGTGAAAAAGTACTGACGAAAAAGTCCTGCTATGGGACTAAGCTCATGCTGAAAGAGGGAGACATTCTTAATTCCAAAAATTATGGCCAGGTCCTTTCAAAATCGCTTTTATCCTTCACACAAACTCATACCTTCTGAAGGATTTGGAAGAGTGGTTATTTTCTTATAGTTATAATGATTCCCACTTGAAACATTATGTGGAACCAGCTTGATCATTAACTCTTTGTGTAAGCATGAATGTTGTATATAGACTTTTGTCTTACTGTTTTTTTTTTACTTTGGTTTGTTGAATTTTTAATTTATGTTGTTTGTTTTGCATAATCATCAGAAATAAAGTCTAGATTAATTTTTCCATAACAATGTCATTCTGTAAGTATTGTTGATCGATGAAAATAAAATACACACAATTTTCACGATGTCGTCCGTTTGAGACATTGTT
This sequence comes from Picea engelmannii, assembly GCA_009831015.1. NCBI lineage: Eukaryota > Viridiplantae > Streptophyta > Pinopsida > Pinales > Pinaceae > Picea > Picea engelmannii. The sequence continues at coordinate 208,739 of ML788280.1, read as the reverse complement.
GAAATAGCTTTTTGCTTTCAATATTTTTTTAGTATAGTTGGTTTTGTCTTATTCCTTGTTTATGCTATCCCTTTCTTCCCTCCATCCTGAGATTCAAGATCATATCATAAGTGTTCTCCTTGAAAGTCTAAAAAACATTATTGGTTATGAATCTTTGTGCATATAGGACCAAATCCCCTCATACATCTCACTTTCCATAAGTTATTCCCTGAAGTCTCGTCTCATTATTTCCCTTAAACCATATTTCCCCCCTGTTGCACAACTATTCTTTTCAGTAGTTTTTTATCACCTACTTCTATTGTTTTGTGAAACCAAACATTTTGAGTTCTAAATCTGTTGAGAACCGATTTCCCTGTGGAGTCACTAGTTTGTTAACGCCCAAAAGTGTAACATGGAATCCCTACCTGCAAATGGGTTGAAATGCCTTAATTCTTATATATATTTAATAATATACTAAATAGGTGGGATCCCCTTATGTGAATAATGATGAAAGATGCTTATTGTATTTGCACTCATGACTACCTTGCAAAAATGATTCTACAGTTTGAGAATAAACCCAGAAACTCGAGCCACTTTCCATGTGAAATGGATGAAGGATGAATGTGTTGGCAATTTAATATAAAGAAACGAAAGGGGGAGAATGTTTGTTTTAATAGGCATCTTGGTTTATTCTTGCTAAACACATATTTTGACATGTTTTTCAAACTTCAAGCATGATCCATATGTAGTTATGGTGTATTGCACTTCTAGTATACTTGTTATTATTGAGGACAACTGATAAGTTTTATGAAATGACAATCCTTCACTAGAAAGGAATGTGGGACATGACACGTTTTGGTGCTAAGTGTTGAATATACATATAGAAGTAATATTGTGGTGAAATTAGTTGTTAAATTCACTTTTCTTATTCTCTCGAGTGGTCTACTAACTTTACTAACTCTAACCCTAGAAAACTTACAATATTTAATGTTGTTGTTACAAAATTCTACTACAACCATTGAAAACTATCTTAAATTGCTACATATACCTACTTACAAATGGCTTAACTTATTCAAAAATCAGCTCTAACAATTGGATAATATTCTATTGGTTGGATGCTTACTTTTTATGATCAATCGTAGTGTTGTTGAGCACTAATTGTTGTTGTTGTTGTTGCAAATCATTCATTGTTGTCGTAAAGTGTTTATTGTTGTAATTTGCAAAATCCAAGTACAATTTTACTTTTCTAGTGTCTAGAGAGGTCATTATTGCATACTTCATCTTGGTAATTGTTATACATATGTTGGAAATCATTTCCTTTTCTAGGCAAGTACAACAATCACCTTATAACCTTTCCTTTCTTCCTATACCTAGACCAACTAACAAGTGATCAAGATAGGGGGCCGTGGGATTGGCTACTAAAAATTTTATTCGGTTCCTTGAGGTCACCAAGGAAGACTCCTTTATGGTGGACCTCCTCCATCACTAAAACAAGGGAATATCCTACTTAGGTGATAGTGGTATTTTATTCCATAGTTACACAAAATTTTGGGATCTTGTGGTGGGATTTTCACAAGTACAAATCCTGCGATAACATTTTGGCACCGTTGTTGGGGAGGATTGGGTCATTCTCCTCATGACATTTCTTTGGTAAACTTATCTCGAAGCCCTTATCTCTCAAGTTTTCCTGGCGAATCCACTAAGGGGAAATCCCTCACTTACCTTTGATGATCCTAAAGGGAACATCTGGCGACTCCATTGATATATCTTGACCTATAATCTTCTCTTCAAATTCCTTAACTAATGGAATCATGATGAACTGGTGTTACACATTATTTTCATCATCCCTGTGACCGTTAATGATGTAAACATATCTATTGCATTCAGAGGGGTTAGTGGCCTGAGTTCCTGAAGAATAAAGGGAGAAGAACTTTTCCTGAGAAAAGAAGTTGCATTTTCCTTTGTAAAAACCCTATAAAAAAGGAAGTTCACAGGTTGCATTATAGCTAGGGTGTGAGAATGGATGATTCTCACAGGCTCCATCATAGCTAGGTCGCGAGGAGTTCACAGTCTGATCTATAGGCAAGGTGAGAGAATGCTTACACATGGGAAAAACGAGTGTTTTCTCAAATCTTCTAGAAGGAGAAACTTCCATGGTGAGGTGGCATCAGAATGGTTTCGATCTTACTCATTTTCATGATTTAGTGGGATCGTCCTAACCTCCTCACCTTATCCTCTTCATCTTATAAAAGGAAAGGAGCTCTCATGGAGAAGGGATAAGTTGTTTTTGGCTTGGATGAGATTAGCTTTTGATTTTGGAGCTTGGATTGGATTGAGCTTTGGATATTGTTAGCTTGGTTAGATGAGCCATTTTGTCAAGATAGATTGTGAATATTATCAGATCTATGCTCTCATAATTCTTGGAGTGGAAGTGTGTGGGGAACGAAGGACAGTTGAAAGGGACCTTACGACATCAAGGCCATGGTTGTAATATCTCTTTCACATTTAATATGATGCAATAATATGATTCTTTCCTATAAAGCTTGTTGTGTTTTATTGTATGATTCCTTAATCACATACATAGGTTTATATTGAGTTTATGCTATTACTATCAATTTGGTTGGTTGTGTTTTTTTGCAGGTTCATCATTGTATGAGCATTGGAATGGAGCTAGGATGGCGATGGTGAGAGGAAGCGACACTTAAACGGTATGTCACCTATCCCTCTTTAGTTAATAAATTCAATATTTAAAACTTAAGGAAAGCATCATGTTCTGGTGTGTTTTGTTCTAGATCTAGGTGGATCTAGGGAGATCAGTTAGTGTCTGCACCTACCGATTTATCCAATAAAAAAATTGGCGACCATACTGGGGATCAGATTGTTTCCTAGTTAGTCTAGTTTCCCTTCCTTTGATTGCTTGTTTTCTGGTTTCTAAGTCTGTGTGACATCCATCCAGATTCTCTGGATCTAGAAGTTCACTTAGATTCCTTGTCCTTTTTCAAAATTTTCTTTGATTACAAACATTCTTGCACTGTACCTCTCTATAGCCTGCAAAAACCATTGATTTCCACACCCTGCTGTTAGATCCAGTGCAAACTTCTCACACCCTACCAGTGTCTAGACTATGAGAATCCCTAATTCTCGCACTGTGCCCCACTACCAGGCTGCGAACTCATTTGTAAAAGTTTTGGATTAGGTCTTCCTGTCTTTTTGATGCCCAGTTTTGCTTTGATCAGCTGGATTGAACTTTTGGAGCCTATATTGATCTGTTTACAGTCTACTTGACATTCTTTGAGTTGCTTTTAGCCATCTTTTCTTTGTTTGGTTTTGAAGGATTAGTCTCTTTATTTGAGTGTCTTTCAATTACAAAGAATGTGTTTTCTTTAGAATTGTTTAGGGAAAGATCAAATTTCTTCTGAATAGTTCGCTTTAAAAGAAAACTTTTAGTTTGGGTTTCTTTGTTTTAACAAAGTTCATTATTGCTTTTAGTGAAATTTTTGAAACAAAAAGATTTAATTTCTTGCTTTATATTAGATTGGGGGCATCCTTGCATTTGAAGTAGCGAAATTGCATGATTCTTGGCATTTTTTGGTCTTAAATTCTGGAAAAAAAAATTGGGGGGGCCATGAATCATGCATTGGTGTACAATACCTTTTTCTCATTTCTTGAGAATCTTGATATTGATGAATTTAATATATTTTGGGACATTATGTATATGGGAATGATAAATGTTTTCTCTTTCTCGTACCATAGCTTTCATCGAAATGAAAAGATTGCATCTTCATGTCTTTGCATAGCTTTCAAGTCAGTCAAAACACCATATTGTTCACACCATTTTCCTATTGAGTAACAACAACCATAAAATAAAGCGCTTATAAAAACTGATTAGACATTTTTTATACTTTCTGGTAGCAAACCTACATTAGATTAGTTATAGGGATTTGGAATAGGTGTGAAAGATAACTTTCCAAAGTTGAAAACAAACATAGAATCTTAAGATAGGGAGCGGTTAAATCCACTTATTACATTTTGTTCTGGGAAGCCCTTCTAACACAAGGGTCAATCACGAGGTCACATTGAGACTGGCAGAGTTACTCACCCTTCTTTGTTGGCCTTGGTGTAGAGGTTGCATGTATTATGGGGGTCACTTGAGAGGTATACCCACAATGATGAGTGGAAGCCTTTCAAGTTGATTTTGGGCTAGATACCCTGCCCTTGCGCATGGATCGGACTGTCAACTGTTTCCCCAAGCATCACTATAGTGATTGGTAACCTTAATGGCCTATCTCTTTAGGGTCTTTACACAAGGTGATTGTCGAGGGGAAATTCTTCACGGTACCTAGAATCAACGTTGGCCAAACTCACTCGGGCTCCTTGGAGGGTATACCCACGATTATGTGTGGGAGCTTGCACTAGGGTGTAAGTCCGTTAAGTAGGTCATCAACGCAACTTTTCCACCTGCTCTTTCTCAACCCCTTCTTACTTTGTTCCCGTGATGTTGGATTTCATCACCAACTAGTGTGCTCATTGTGAGAAGGTTTTGTTTGCTTACTAGATTTTTAACGTGTGTTGTTTGTTTTCCCTAGTGGACTCTAGATTGGATCTTAATTTTTATGGCGTCAGTTCCCGGAATGACCAATGAAGGAACTCCTTTTCTCGAGGAACCTTTTGTTTTTCCTTCTTACGGAAACATTGGTCCTCCTCATATTGCTACTTTGAGCCTTCCAGGTCTCACAATTAGGTTACCAGTATGGTTGTTTTCCACTCAGGTAATCTCAAATGCAGTTAATGCTTCAGTCACAAGCACTTCCCCTCAAGAACATCAACCTCATGTTGATCCTTCACCATCTTCACCAATAAGATCTTCTTCGCCTTCTTCACTTGCAAGGTCTTCTTCCATTTCATCTTCTTCGCCGAGTGAAAGATTTAAAGCTAGTAACTTGGTGGATAAGAAGAAGAGGAAAAAAAAGAAGAAGAAGAAGAAAAATAAGCAAGGATCCAAACTTCCAACCACTATCAAACATGTTGGAAAACAACTAGTTACTATTAATCATGTTGGGAGTGTTGATGATGTCAAGATCACCCAAACAACCCATAAGCCCAAGTACCCTTGCAGGATTTGTAAGGGTAGCCATATTCTTAAGGATTGCCCTGGTTTATCCAAGGTTATAGAAGCATGGTCTACACATCCTCGCCAACCCATGTCGTTAGCCTCTGAACAACATGTTGATGACTTCCCGTCGACTGGTCACAATATAGTTGGGAAGAAGAAAAGTAGAGCCAAGTATGTTATGCAAAGGGAATCATCTAACTCATATTTTCCCTCATATGGACAAAGCCTTGAAATTACTGGAAGACATGACTATTTCACAACCTCAACTTCTAGCTACTTATCGCAAGATTTCTCTCAACCCACCTGTAGTTGATGGAATGATCAATCTAGTTCCCCCGTCGGTCAATCTGGTTGATCAAGTGGTCAATCTGGTCACGTCCTTAATTGAACCAGTTGACAAAGTGGTCGATCCAAACCCATCCTCGGTCGATCCCACTCTCCCTTTAGAGAGTGTTAACAAAGTGGTTGATCTGATCCCAACGTCGATCGATCCCACTCTCCTGTTAGAGAGTGAAACCCAAGCGGACGATCCATTTCCACCTGTCGACCCCATTCTCCCCTTGGAGAATGAAACCTAAGTGGTTGATCTGATCTCTCCATCGGTCGATCCTACTCTCCCGCTAGAGGGTAAACCTGATATTGCCCATGTTTTTCTCATTGATATAGAATCTACCATGCCGGGGTCTATTCCTCCTTCTCCCGTGGAACCCCCTCCAAGTTATGAGGCCATCCATTTTGATTGGGGTGTGCTAACTGGACCTCATCTTCCCTCTCACATTCCCTTCCATATTACAGTACATGTTTGTGGTCGAGACGTTCCTCAGACACTGATAGATGAAGGTGCATCTGTTAGTATTTTGTCCTATTTTTCTTGGCAAGCTTTGGGTTGTCCTTCACTTGCACTGGTTACGCAGAATCTATTATCTTTTAACAGAAGAACTAGTCAACCTTTAGGGACCCTTCCTCAGTTTCTTGGAACTTTGGGAGGGAAAAATGTCTTTATTGATGTCATGGTAGTCCAAGACCCCTTGGATTTTTCTTTACTCCTTGGGCAAGATTATGTCTATTCCATGAAAGCTATTGTGTCTACTCTTTTTCGTGTGATATCTTTCCCTCACGATGGATGGGTTGTGATTGTTGATCAACTTTCATTCATTGACTCTGCCTAGATTTTTCCCTGAATGGTTCTTATATGTAGACGGTATCGCCCCCGCCACAAGTCAATTATGTGGCATTGTCGCCCATGGCTTCAACTTCTAATGACTTAGATCCAGTAGTTGACATGGTGATATCTTCGATAGGGTTGTTAGAGCCTGATCTCTTTACTCTTGTCGCAACCCTTAACATGGTGTCCTTCCAGAGTGTGTTTCTTCCTTCCAATGAAGACCTCTTGAAAGCCATAAACGAGTTTTTTCCCTTGACATGGTCTCCTTCCGGAGCATCGTCCTCTTGGAATCCATGATCAAGAAGATTCCAAGGACAGTTTTTTGCGTCTCTGAGGCAACCTCGTTAAAAAATGAAACAGATTTCTTTGAGCATGGTTTTTTGATTTCAAGCTCATTTAAAAAATGAAACCACTTATGAGGATATTTTTTTTGTCTCTGTGGCAACCTCGTTAAAAAATGAAACAAAGGTTACGAGCATAGTTCTTGTTTCTATGTCAAGCTCGTTAAAAAATGAAATAGTTTTCCGCCTCTCTGTTTGAATCAAGTCCTTTGTCTAGTATTTGAAGCTTCATTTCCTCTGCCTTTGTCATTGGATGAAATTAAGCTTGGGGGGCAATACTTCCAACCTCTGGACTTCATGCTGAAGTAGAGCTGCTAGTTTCTTAAGTTGGGGGCTAAGTACCAACCATCCATGTGTTATGCGTTGGGAAGTCCAAGCATAGTTTTCTATGGTTCAAGCTTGTGTAAAAATGAAACCACTTACCTCAAGCATAGTTTCCTCTCATTCAAGCTTGTGTAAAAATGAAACTAGGTCCAAGCATAGTTTTGTTTTTTTTTTAAGCTTGCATAAAATGAAAAAATCCCGAGCTTAGTCTTTGTTCTTTCTCATGCTTGTAAATACATGAGAATAAGTTACCGAGCTTAGTCTTTTCTCTTTCTCGTGCTTGTAAATACGTGAGAATGTAACCGAGTATACTTTTATCACTTTTTTGGACTCGTAAAGGTTACATGAAAAAGGAACCACCTGGAGTCACCTTTAATCTCTTTTCTGACTCTCTAAACATGAAAAGATTGTCGAGCAATCTTGTTCTTTTCATGCTCATAAAAGTATTTGAAGAAAACGTTCGATGGGCAATAGTTTATCACTTTTTCAGTCTCATCGAACTAATTTACAAAAAATGAACTGGGAGAGTTCTCTTTAAGTGTTTTTCAGACTCTCAAAACATGAAAACCCTTGATTTTTCTATCTTTGGACTTGTTAAACAAACATCGAAAGGCCCTTATGGGACCGAACCACTCCTTCCTAGGGTTCGTTAAACATACTCTGAGGGACTTATCCGAAGGATGAGCTTACATTACAAGCATATGTTATCCTCCTCAAGCTTGCGTAAAAATAAATAGGTACTNAGGATTTGGAAAGAAATGTATCTAAACCTATATTCTGTGGAAGAGTCACTTTTGAACATGACACCCTTTCACTCGTCCTGTGTTTAGGTTGGAAAATCCCCTTGTCTCTTGATCATACTCCTTTATAAGATTACAAATTGGTCTGTGATCCCTGTTGTTGAGTCAGTGTTTCCAAGATAGTTGGTGTGTCATCAATATGTTCAAAGAGAAGTTCAACCCGAAAAGCCTTCTATTGCATCAGCCATTTTTGCAGTCTTTAAAGCCTTCTATTACATCGGCCATCCCTGAGTCAATCCTGAATCACTTGTTACTCTGATCTACATCAAATCTTGTTATATGTTTCATTTCATTGATGTGGGATACATTAAGGCCCTCCTATGACGGGTCTTTTTCTGTCGAATTCAACTCATTATCCAGGAATTAGACTTAGAAACCAATTGGTACCTTGGAACTTGCATGCATCAATGGCAGGTTTCCTCTCTTTTGACAATGGGTTTTCATTATTGACCCTTGATCGGGAGATTCCATTGAGTGTTCGACTTCATATCATTAGCTCACATTCGTTGGATTGTACTAGAGTACCTTGGGAGTCATTGACATTAATGGTGATTTCCCTCGCACTTGTTAACGGTATAAACTAATGTCCAGTAATCAAGTGGTTTCTACCATGTTCGACTTTGACACATGTATTCACATGGTTACATTCGTACTATAGAGTGGTGGAGATGAAGGCCCTGAATCTTTTCTAACAGATTCAGGTTGCATTGGAGTATATTCAATTTGTACTATTGCATAGATCTACATTGTATGTCTCGTGGCTATGTTCAAATTTGAGTCTTTAACACATAGATCCACAGTGTATTTTTTGGTGGCTATGTTCAGATTTGAGTCATAATGGCGTGGATCCATAGTGTATATTTAGTGGCCATGACCTGTCTTACTTGAAATGGATCTTCGCATGTTGGCATTTATGCTCTGAGTCATTTGTATTCTGAGTATGGGAATTCCTACCTCAGTTATGATATATTATTGTACTGTTTTTCCTTGTTTGTTGGCAGGTTTCCTACCGATTGTTCCTTGTTCCTTACACACACTCAACAAAGTATTTCAGCTATCACTATGTTCTAAATTCATACTTTTGGGAGCTCTCTGTTACACATTATTTTCTTCATCCCTGTGACCGTTAATGATGTAAACCTATCTATTGCCTTCGGAGGGGTCAGTGGCCTAAGTTCCTAAAGAAGGAAGGGAGAAGAAATTTTCCTGAGAAAAGAAGTTGCATTTTCCTTTGTAAAAACCCTATAAAAAAGGAAGTTCACAGGTTGCATTATAGCTAGGGTGAGAGAATGCATGATTCTTGCAGGCTGCATCATAGCTAGGTCGCGAGGAGTTCACAGTCTTCTCTATAGGCAGGGTGTGAGAATGCTTACACGTGGGAAAAACGAGCGTTTTCTCGGATCTTCTAGAAGGAGAAACTTCCATGGTGAGGTGGCATCTGAATGGTTTGGATCTTAATTGCTTTCATGATTTAGTGGGATCATCCTGTTGTGGTGGGAAATCCCCCTACGGACTAGCATTTAGGGTTATATTATGCATGCAGATGAGACCGAAAGAATCCTACTTTCTATTGTCGTCCCATACCTAATCCCCATTTATTTTAAGCAAATACATGGTTAAACGAACATACCTTGTTCCATACATTCAATGTCGATGTTTCTTCATGCTTGATCGCGTTAGCATCTATCCTCCCAAGACTGACCTGCGTACAAAAAAAGCAACAAACTCTAGATGCATTTGTTCTAAAGATGAATGGGTTAGAGATTCAAACATATATTCACTAAACTATGAAGAACTCATATAGTGGGACGGGAAAAGCATTTCTTTATTATTAACTTTAATGAATCAACTTACAATGTTGAGACCGGCCACCGCTCCGTGAACCTGATCCTGGGCTCCTCTTCAAATGTCCTCCAACTTCTTTTCTTTGTATCTCTCTTTGCACAAGGATGGTTAAAGGGTTGGGACAATAGGAATGTGAAATTGGGTAGAGTTTCTTTACTATTATTCTCCTCCTCCAAATAGACCCCTAACCCTTCTTTTATAGGCTAGAAGAAGCTAGGTATTTGGGCAAACCCTTGGCCATGCATGGACGGAAGGTTCAGTTAACTCACCCAAAGTTATGTGTTCCATCGGCAACTTTCCTTTTTTCATGCTTCTGTAGGTCCACGCGGTCTGTAGTGGGCCAGCTAGCATGGACACTGTAGATCCATGTGGGCTGTAGTGGGTCAGCTAGCGTGGAATTTTAAAAATGGAGTTTTTTAGAAGAGTTGTTCAGTAGTGGCTTGGAAAAGAAGGGTTGAGATGGCATGATGCCAGGTAAGCATGTATGGTGCAAATTAGGGTTATAACAGATGCCCCCTAATGTGTGAGGTCAAAAGAGCATCTGATGGATGAAATACATTACCAACATTTATTGATGTGTCGAACAAGTGAGCCTAGGTACCATAAATTGGGAGGCGTCGTCTGCAAAAATAACAATTGTCTCACCGAGGCGGGAATACCCATGCTCGGGATAAAATAAATGCATGGCTACCAATCAAATACATTGTAGATCCATGTCATACAACTATATAAAGTGTAGTCATGAACAATACACAGTGGAGCTACATCTCGAAATCAAAAATATATACATGTGGAGTATCCATCTTCATAGAAGCTAATAAGGCATGACGGTTAGAGATGAGGTCTTCAGAGCTCAAGAAACAACTTCAAAATATTCAAAACTTGGGTAGGAGTGTAATATGAGTGTACGACTTCACTACCCAGAGGTCTTTGATGGCTCATCGATCATGGACTAGAGAATCTTGATGATCAGACTAAAGGCTTCATTGATTTCGAACAAAGACTTGATTGGATGTTCAAGATGGCCGGGTATGAGGGAAAGAGACAAATTGCAGAGGGGCCGACTCAGGCTTGGTAAAAACTTCCCTTGGACAACAGCACAACAAATGATGAGACTCAAGCAGCATGGCATTAATCATAAGTTTAAGAGGCAAGAGGCAACACAAACTCTCCATATGTTTGGAAGAATAACCAAATGGAGAAGGACACAACTCTTTGTAGCGAGAACAACTTCCTAAAGTTGTATTACATCCCAGGGTTTGATGAATAAATAGACAGATGTGCTTTATCCAAGGGCGACTCATTATGCTGCTAATAAATAAAATACTTTTCCCTTCCTCTTTTTGGGGTATATTTGATTTTTTTGTCTTTTTCAAATGATTTTGGAAAAAAGAATAAAAGAATGTTGCGTTACAAAGGAGGATCGAGTGTCGCAAACATACTAGTTCCAAGCACACGGAACACAGGGATGCTCAGGGAAAAGGGACATATGCAAGAAAAGGACACTTGGGAAAAATCCTCCAGCGGCCAAAGGTGTCAAGACGCAGAGGAAAAGTGCTATAGGGCTTTCATATGAGGCATGCTTCATATGGTTCAGTTGAGAGCAACATGGAGCCAACATTAGGCCAAAAACGTGGTTATGCAAATGCGATTAATAAAACACGCAATGGTAACGTCCTTTGATGTAAGTTTAATGCGCCCAGAGAAGGTAAGATCGGTGGTTTTTCATATTTCGAGAGTCTGAAAAAAATGTAAAAGGAGACTCCATTGGGGTACCTTTTTCGAAGATAGTCTAGTCGGTTTGAAAAAGGGGTAAACTAGCACCGACAAGACGTCTATTCAAAACCATTTTAACGAGTGTGAGAAAGACAAGATCACTCGACCATTTTTTCATTTTTAAGGAGTCTGAAAAAAGCTTAACTATGGACTCCGTCAGGAATGTTCTTCTGGACCAGTTTAACGAGTGTGAGAGAATAAGGTCACTCGACGATCTTTTCAATTTTAGGGAGTCTGAAAAGAGCTTAACTTTGGACTCCGTGGGGGTTCCTTTTTCATAAATTTAGTCCCTCTATCCCGAAAAAGGGTTCAAATGATACCTGAGAGCACTCTTCTAGAGAACTTAAGTTTCATAGAGTATACCTTTGTTCATATAGTTGACCGTCAGAACCGAAAAAGGGGTAAACTACCATCGGAAAGACGTGACTTCAAATTTCAGTTTAACGAGTGTGAAAGGCCACAAGATTGCTCGACAATCTTTTCATGTTTAGAGGGTCTGAAAAGGGCTTAAAAGAATACTTGTAGAGGTTACTTTTCTCAGTTAATCCAGACGATATCGAAAAGCATAAATGCAGTCTCACCGGATGTTGCTTTCGAATCTCAAAGCGATTTTGAAAATCAACAAATTTATCTCATGATCGACACTTTGTGGGTCGATGTTGGTTATCTCCTAAGGGGAGCAGTATGCTCCAACGAAAACATTGTCTACGATGCCAGGGGTTCTGGAGAGATTTATAGGTACCGTTTCAACGATACTTGCCATATTACCCTTGACATAAATAGCATGAGTAGCCAAAGGATTGATAGGAAAAGACCTATCTCTAGTCATAGTCAAAGTGAATTCCCCAGTATGGTCTCCAATTCTATTGTGGTGGGAAATCCCCCTGCGGACTAGCATTTAGGGTTATATTATTCATCTGGCAAGATCTCGTATAATAAATCGGACTGAGAATAGATTAGCTCAAGTTGTTGAGCTCTCATGATGGCATATTCTTCGGAAAATACTCCCGACGTCATGACGTCTTTGGATAATTGTGGGACCAAAGACTTAAGGAACCTTAATTAAACTCTTTTGGTGTCTCCATTCTCGGATGTGATCAGAGATATGGTCCACTTTTGTTTGTGAGAAATTGGCCAGCAATTTGGTGCCAGCGTCGTATCTCACAGGTAACTGGAAATGGTTTAGGAAAGCCATCGCCAGTTCACCGAAGGAAGAGTATCTTGAGCGATCGAGCTTAATGTACCATTTCGCGGCACTCCCAATGAGAGTACGTTGAAACAATTGCAACTATACAGAGTCATCTTTCAATGAGTTAGATGAGCACCAAAGATGGAAGGTAGTCACATGATCTCCTGGATCTTCGTTAGGCTTGGCTTCAAACTTTGGGATGTTCGAAGGCAACTTCGTCGGCATAGGAGGCCAACGTGGATCATGATAGATAGGATCATTCAACAACCTTTTCAAGTCTGGCAAATGCAAGGTTTCCAGGAAGGGTAGTTTGGGTTGTTGGTGATAACCTGGGAAAAAGGGGCCTAGAGTTTGGCTGGCACCAGGTTGCCAGGAAAATTTCGACTGTTGGCCTGATGCCAGGTAAGCATGTATGGTGAAAATAGGGTTATAACACATCCTAACCTCCTCGCCTTATCCTCTTCATCTTATGAAAGGAGAGGAGCTATCATGGAGAAGGGCTAAGTTGTTTTTGGCTTGGACGAGATTAGCTTTTGATTTTGGAGCTTGGATTGGATTGAGCTTTGGAGATTGTTAGCTTGGCTATATGAGCCATTTTGTCAAGATAGATTGTGAATATTATCAGATCTATGCTCTCGGAATTCTTGGAGTGGAAGTGTGTGGGGAACAAACGATAGTTGAAAGGGACCTTACGACATCAAGGCCATGGTTGTAATCTCTCTTTCACATTTAATATGATACGGTAATATGATTCTTTCCTATAAATCTTGTTGTGCTTTATTGTATGATTCCTTGATCACATACATAGGTTTATATTGAGTTTATGCTATAACTATCAATTTGGTTGGTTGTGTTCTTTTGCAGGTTCATCATTGTATGAGCGTTGGAACGGAGCTAGGATGGTGATGGCGAGAGGAAGCGGCATTTAAACGGTATGCCACCTATCCCTCTTTAGTTAGTAACTTCAATATTTAAAACTTAAGGAAAGCGATATGTTCTGGTGTGTTTTGTTCTAGATCTAGGTGGATCTAGGGAGATCAGTTAGTGTTTGCACCTACCGATTTATCCAATAACAAATGGTACAATATTCATGAGTCATATACTTATATTTATTTTGAAAGTATTCTTGGATATCCAAATTTTCTCCATATAAAGTTGTTTGTAAGTTGTCTAGTGTTTGATGATTATTCGTCTTCAGGCATCTCTCATGTTGTAGAATTATTGAGGTACATATGAAGAAAAGGAATAGGGCACGAGGATATGCAAATATAATTGTTTATATATTCCTTGTCATTCACATTGAAGAAAGGGATCAAGATATCTTCCTTCATATACCTCCTTAGTAAATTTATCAAGTATTTCACCCCACCTCTTTAGACATATGAAGATACTCTTCAAGAACTCACAACCTCCCTCGAAAGGGAAGGTTTCTTCCCTAACCATCTTGTAGAAGACCTTAGGGAATCACACCATGCTCAAGAGGAATATTATATTGATGAAGACGATGTATTGATATTTTCTCCACTTGTCGAGAAAATACATGAAGAACGAGAGAAGTGAAAAGACTTCTCCCAGAGGTTGAAGAAAATAATTAAATAAGATATGATCACTATGAATATGCAAATCTATTGATTGACCTATGTGCACAAAGGATAGAAGATAATGACCTCATAGTGGATATGTATGATAAATGTCTTGAAGTTTCAATAGAGGAAGAGCTTGTTAAATCATATTTCTAGGTGAAGACACTATGCACCATCACACAAGAGAAATATGACCAACCTTGGGTTTTATCCAAGATATTGGAGTTGAATGTAGACAAGGAAGATTGGGATGATTTAGAAGAAGATAAAAATCTCCATGAATCTCTCCCACCAAATGATCAAGAAAAATATGAGGAAATTCCATATATTGAGCACATCTTGAATGAAAATCTTGAATACCATACATATTCAAGGAAAGAAACTAAGAAAAAAGTCTATGAAAAGGGTTACCAACCCCTTCAAGAGGAGAAAGAATCACCCCATGATTTCATTGAAGATAATGGATATTTGATCAAAGAATGAGATCCTGAAAGGGTGAAACATGAAGAAGATTACCAAACACACAAAATAGAACATGGGTTTCCTTGTGAATATGTCGAAGAAGAACACTTTGGTGAAACACACCATGTTGAAAACAGGGATGATTTTAGGGGCCAAATTTCGCTCATGGGCTAATTTTCCATGGTTTTTCCAAAAATGAGATTCGCTATTTTAAAAATGATTCGCCCAAATTCTATAGGATAAAATTATTTTACCTTAAAAATCACCAAAATTTTATAAAAACTATATAAAATACTT
>ML788280.1:161465-172017 GCA_009831015.1 Picea engelmannii | reverse complement strand
GTTGTTCAAGAGGGAGATTATTGGCTCGCTCTGTTTTATATGTAGGGCATCATTTAATGCAAATTGTCGAATTTAGAAGTGGTTCGACCCTCCTATGGTCGACCACTTGGTCTGTAAACATTATAAATACCACCGAGGTGGTCTTATAGTTGTTAAGCATTAGATACATCAGTGTGATAGACAAAAATACGTTTTTACTCTGTTTTTCCATTTTACATTGCCAAATTATACAAGAACTGCATTTTTTCGTTTTTATGATGAATTCGACCTGCTGAGTTCGTGGTGTGCTTTTAGGAAGTGACCACGACTTGCTATGGGGCCCACCAGCAGTCTGGTAACTATCTTTGTGTTTTTTTAAGCATTTCATAGTTCTCTTTATTTTCTTGTACATGCATTTTTATTATGTTAATTATTTTGTTGTTGCAATTTAATTGCTTTGACTCTCTTTTGCAGGTTAGTATGATGAATTGTGTTAGCATGAATTAATCTTGTAATTAGGAACAGATCTACAGATCCCTAGACTAACCCCAAGTGTAGTTAAATATTAGATCATGTCTTTATTTATGATTTTAGAATCAAATTTAAAACAGAGTTTTAATTAGAATAGAACAGAGTTTTATTTGAGCTTTCTTTGACAAGGATTTGATGGATGGATAGAATCAATTTCAGTTTTTAATCATAGCTTGCTTATTGAATTTTTTATGTAGAATTGGCTTAGCTAGTTGTTGATTAATGTAGTTGTTAGTTTACTTTTTAATGTCATGTCTTGATTTTTGTTCTTAAGCATTTTCTTATTACAGTTTGAATTGTTAGAATAGATATAGCATAGTTTTCATTTTATGTAATTTCCTTTCTAGAATTAAATTGCAATTATATTTCTTAGTTAATGGTTGAATCTAGCTTTGCTTACGTAGTATAGAAGTACAATGATGATCTCGTTATATTGTTGATGGTTAATAAATATGCAGGATAATTGACGATTGTTTATGTCATGGCTAAATTCTCAGTAGATTGTTTAATCCATACCTTTCACTTTGCTATTGAGATCAGTATTGAGCTTATATTGCTTGAATTGTCCTTTGTTGTCAAGTGCCATCGAGATATTATCTAACATCGAAGACATTCACACAACCACCAGCATTATATTTGAATTGTCATAGGTTAAAATATAGTTTCCTATTTTCATATATCAGAAAAGATAGTTTCTTGCTTTTGTAGATTAGAAGAGATAGTTTCTTTCTTTCATAGTCTAGAAGATAGTTTTATTGTTGCGGTAGGATAGATAGTCTTTGATTTGATAGATTGGATAGTAGCTTGTTTATCATAGATTAAAGGTTAGTTGTTAGTCCTTCTTGCTTTCAATTAAATAGATTTCCTTTCATGAATTAGAAATAGTTTTGAATTAAGAATTTAGTTCACTTGCCTCTTAAGCTAGATAATTGTTCAATGAGAAGTTTTAATTTGATTTCTTGTAGTAGTTAGTTGTCTATTTGCTTGAGTAGGTTAGTTAGTTGTCTTTTCTTACTTGTCTATTGCTTTAGTAGGTTAGATAGTTGTCTTTTCTTACTTGTCTATTGCTTTAGTAGGCTAGATAGTTGTCTTTTCTTACGTGTTTACTTGCTTTAGTAGGTTAGTTAGGTGTCTTTGCTTGCTTGTTTATTTATTTTCTTTCATAGGGTAGTTACTCATTGAATATAGGTTGGCAAGTCAAAGAAATTTTCTTTTGTCATTTGTTTATTATGCTTAAATAGTTGCTTTTTCTTATTGTTTTGAACTAGTTTGCTTCAAGTAGGGTTTTTACTTGTTTTCTTATAACTATCCATCGATCCTTGGCCCAAAAGTACTTAGGTTACATAGTTTCAAGTTGCTTAGTAGGGTTTTTTCATTAGATATTTTTGCTTGAGTAGATTAGCCTTATATAGCTACCTTCCTTAGTTAGGCTATGCTCCTACCATCCCTTCTACCTTTGGAATATATTTTGTTACAACTCTAAGTTTACTTACCCCGGGATGACAATTTAATTGAGGGTTTTTTTGTGTTTTTAGTGCATATATAACACCCATCATTTTTGGTGTCGTTGTCGGGGAGTTGTCTCAAGGTAAGAAGTAGTTAGGAAATAGATCATCCTTATACCTTATCATTAGCTTGGTGGCGGGGGAGCTTTAAGACGAGAGGTAAGAACCTGTGCATATGCTATAGCAGGTCCCCCCAAACCCAATAGTAGTTTTTCTTTTTTGTTTTTGTTTATGAATAGACCTAGAAACCAAATGGTAGCTTTTTCTTTTTGTTTTTGCTTTCTTTCATGAATAGGCCTAGAGACCCACAAGGTAGATATATTAAATCAAAATCAGACCTTTCAACCAAGGTTCCTTCCAATCTCTTTGGGGGAAGGAACGTTCCACTTATGAAATCCACAGACCGATACCGAAAAATAGAAGCTAGATCAACTCAAAGAGCTAAAATAGTATCTGAAGAAACTAACACAAGGAGCACTATAGAACAAGAAATTGAAGCATCAATCATATTAGGAAAGGAGGCAAGACCACTTGAGTCTTCCACAGAACCAAACAATACAACCTTTTCTTTTACACCAACACCAGGGGACCCTAATTTTAAGGACATCATAGACCCTGAACAGCTGAATATTTTGTTTAGTAGTTCAATCAATGTAATCATCTCTCAAATTGACACAGAAACTTTGGCACCAATAGTCTCAACTGGCTCGAGTAGAGTCCTAGACATCCAATCCATAGGAAGACCTTTCCATCAAATGGAAACCTTGTTTTCTTCAAAGATAAAACCACCTAGGTACTCTCTTTTGGAAATAAAGCCAATATGTATGATCAAGAAGTCCATAACAATGTAATACATGGGGAGGAAGAAGAAACTGGTAACCAAACCGAAACTACCTTCAGGTTTCTGATTTTGGACACCACTCCAAATGTCAACATGAAGAATATTCCTCTCTCAGCACTGCCTACCTTTTATGGTAAAAATAATGAAGATCCAGACACCTTCCTATTTGAATTTGACATCTTGTGTAGGAGCTACAACTACATACAAGATGCCCAGAAATTAAAACTCTTTCCTGCCACCCTCAAAAACTCTGCACTAAGATGGTTCATGGGGTTGGGAGAATCCAGTATTAGGTCTTGGGAAGCCATGAAAGACATCTTTATTAAGAAGTACCAAGACCACTGCAATACCAAAGAGTCTCGTAATCACATCTTTAAAATCCAACAATTACAAGACGAGACCCTCGAATATTATATGGAAAGATTTGGTTATATCTCCCAGAAGTCAAAATACCATGACCTCCCATAGGATGCAATTAGGGCTCTTTTCCTTAAGGGAATTCAGAAGAATATTTAGAGATGCTTAACTTGATGGCATCCAGTGACATTTCTCATAAACCATTTGTTGAAATATGTGAAATGTGTAAAAATTACTCAAGGAGTAGAGCCAAACCAGGAAAGAATGTTCGGGACCCTTACAACAGAAACCTCAAACCAATTAGTTCAGGTGGTATCACAAGAACAGAGATAGGGAACCTTTTAGAGAACATCAAGATAGACATATTAAGAACAATAGGTTCCCAGTTGGATACCCTTAAAATCAAAAAGAAACAGGAGGAGGAAAATGCAGCAATGAACATATATTGCCCAAGGTGCAGGAGGAAGCATTCCTCAAGGGAATGCCCATTAGATAACATTTTAGTTTGTGGATTCTGTACAGAATACCATGTGACTGAAAAAAAATCCATCATTTACCGGTTTATTAGCTATATATAGGAGTGGAGATCCTGGGGAGTCTTCTTATGCACCTAGGAGGCCATGGCAGCCTAGGAATCAACCCACATACCCGGATCTACAATCCCAAGTTCCACCTTATTATCAACAATAATAGTGGAACTCACCAGGTTGGAAAAACCGGTCTACTCAGTACCAACATCCTTGCTTTCAAGGATGTAGAGGAGGACATAACCAAGGAAACCCTCAAGCTTCACCTATCCCTATGTCTAACCATCCTTATCCTCGGTTCCCATTGAACACTCTGCAGCTTTTGCCAGGTTTTATTCCACCACCTTTACCTCCTATTCCACAACAAAAATTGCTACAATATCAAGATGCAAGATCCTCAAGACCGACACTATTACCGGCACAACCAATTTCAAATCCCAATAATAAGCCCCCTCAACCTCTTCACAATGTTGAGATTCAAGCCTTCCCAACATAAGTTATTACTCATGTTCCATTACAGGAAATTCAACTAAGATCAGGAAAAGTTCTAGAGAGGTAGAGACCTTTAGTAGTCATCCAGGAAGAAGAAGAAACCACCAAACAACCCACAGATGACACTAGGTGGGAAGATGTTATTATCCCGAAGAACCAAGAACCCAAGCTTCCTCAAAATTAACCTTCACAAATTATGAAGGTCCCTCCTTATCCAGACTGATTGGTAATCAAGAAACCTACCACCAAACTGGAATTTGACATTTTGAATGAATTGAAAAATATTTGTTTCAATATTCCCTTACTTCAATCCATTAAAGACATTCCAATCTACAGTAAGGTAGTCAAATAATTGTGTATCAAGAAGATAGGTAGGAAGCAAAAGGACCCCCCTACAGTACACTTGATAGGAGGACTTTCTGAATACATATCAAAGCAGCCAAAACTAGCAAAATATGGGAATCCAGAAAACCCGATAGTGACCATAACTATTAATTAGGTCTCCATCGGAAACACTCTCATAGACCTAGGGGAAGCCATTAATGTTATGACCTCTACTACCTTGGAACAATTACAGTTACAACCTCTTCTTCGGCCTACCCCAACCATTTTGGAATTAGCAGATAAGACTAGGGTTATACCTGAAGGCATTTTAGATGATGTCATGGTTACTTTAGCCTCATGGGAGTACCCCATAGATTTTCTTGTCATTCATTCAAAGAATATTTCCAAAGGCCATCCTGTCATTTTGGGAAGACCTTGGCTAGCCACAGCCAATGCATTTATTGGTTGTAGAGAAGGAGAAATGACCATATCGAATGCTCTCTCTATCCATAAGATCACCATTTACCCTCCAGCTCAACCTATTATGGAGAATCTATGGTGGCTTGAATGTCCATATGAGAACGAGGACTGGGAAGAACCCGTATTTCCAAGTGACCATGCATGGGCACTTCAGGAGCACATAACATAAAATGTGTTAAACCAGTTTATTTTTGCTATCACATGAGTGTACTTTTCACAGTCTTTTCCCCAATTTGAATACATGTTTGGGGAATAATTTCAAGAACAATTAGACCCATCCATTTTGTCTTTGACATATTTTATTTTCGAGATAGATGAGTCTTCCATGTCTTATACTATGCCCTACGAGATTAGTCCAAGGAAACTTTTACATATAAACTCTGTGCTAGATGCAGACCAACAGAAACAGTTAGTAGATATCCTTAAAGAACAATCAGGAACATTTTCCTAGGAATACACTGACATGAAGGGTATACACCCTAACACATGCATCCATCACATATATACCCAGGGGGAAGTAACACCTGTTAGGCAATCCCAAAGAAGAATGAACCCAACACTCAAAGACATAGTCAAGGAGGAGATCCAAAAGTTGTTAAATGACGTATTTATCTATCCCATATCCAATAGTAAGTGGGTATCCCCGCTTGTACTAGTTCCAAAGAAAGTGACCGGGAAATGGAGAATTTTTGTTGACTTCCGGGAACTGAACAAGGCCACTCTGAAAGACTACGTTTCTCTCCCTTTCATTGACCAAGTTCTAGATACCTTGTCTGGAAAGAAGTATTTCTCCTTTCTAGATGGGTACAATGGGTACAATAAGATTCTTATAGAACCTGAGGACTAGGAGAAGACTACCTTTACTTTTCCTTGGGGAACCTATGCCTATAGGGTCTTACCATTCGGATTGTGTAATGCTCCTACCACTTTTCAGCGAGAAGTATTAGGGATATTTGTCGATCTTATTCATGATTGTGTGGAAGTCTACATGGATGACTTCACAGTCTATGGCAACACTTACCGGGAAGCCTTAGACAACTTAGAAAAGGTCCTCATCAGATGCCAGGAAATGAACCTATCTCTAAGCCATGAAAAGTGAAAAATGTTGTTAATTTAAGGAGTGGTTCTAGGACATCATGTTTCATCTGAAGGGATAAAAGTTGATCCTACAAAGATTGAGGTCATCGTAAGACTTCCACCGCCCAAGACTCAGAAAGAGGTGAGAAGATTTCTTGGACCTGTCGGATATTACCAACGGTTTATTGAAAATTTTACAAAGATTGTTGCACCTATGTTTGTATCATTGATAAAAGATGTTGATTTTGTTTGGACTGAACAGTGTCAAACTGCCTTCAAAACCCTGAAAGCTAAGTTGTCTGTGGCACCATTTCTTAGAGGGCCCAATTGGACTATCCCATTTCATATATCCATCGATGCCTCTGACACTGCAATAGGAGGGGTATTAGGGAAGAAAGAGGACCAGCATTCCTATGCCATTTATTTCATAAGCAAGAACTTGTCCCCTACCGAGTTAAACTATAGAGTTACTGAGAAAGAATTCTTGGCAGTTGTTCATGCTATTAACAAGTTTCTTCATTACATTACAGGTTATGAAGTATTTGTACATACCAATCATTCAGGCATTATATTCCTCATGAATAAACCTATAACTAATGGTCGAGTGACCATGTGGCTTTTGTTATTGCAAGAATTTAACATCACTGTGCTTGACCGACCTGGAAAGGATAATGTAGTCGCTGACTTTCTTTCCTGAATAAAAAATGAGGATGATGATATCCCTATAGATGATAGTTTCCCAGATGAGCACCTCTTTTCCCTTTCTGTCAATACTACATAGTTTGCGGATATGGAAAACTATCTAGCTACTAGGAAGCTACCGTCTCATTTTTCACCTCATGAAAAGAGGAAAATTATTACACATAGTGCTAATTAATCTTGGGTTGGTCATGATAATTTTCGCACAGGTCCTAATTTGATTATTCATAGATGTGTCTGAAAGGACGAGGTACCTGAAATACTACAAAGTTGTCATGATGGACCATGTGGTGGCCACTTTTCTGAAAAACGTACAACATATAAGGTGTTACATTCAGGTTACTATTGGCCTAGCATTTTCAAAGATGCTACTAAATATGTGAGAAGTTGTGATAGTTTCCAAAGGATAGGAAGACCTACGTCAGTTGACGAAATGCCTTTGTGTGCCCAAGTTATGATAGAACCCTTCGAAAAATGGGCCCTCGACTTTGTAGGACCAATTTCACCCATGTCCCGTAGGAAGAACTATATTTTGGTTTGTACGGACTATGTCACCAAATGGGTAGAGGAAAAATCCCTATTCATGGATACAGAGAAGTTTGTTGTCGAATTTATCTATGAAGACATCTTTACCCACTTCGATGTCCCTCACGAAATTGTTACTGACCAAGGCACTCAATTCACTTCTAATCTGATGAAAGAGCTAACAGATAAATATGGCATTAAACATTGTAAATGTTCTCCATACCACCCGCAAGCCAATGGTCAAGTAGAATCTACAAACAAAGTTCTGGAAGCCATCTTGACCAAGATTGTTCAATTACATCATCGGGATTGGTCTTATAGGCTCCCAAAGGCTTTGTGGGCATACCGGACTACTTGGAGAAATACCATTGGGCATACCCCTTATGAGATAGTGTATAGGAAACAAGTACTTTCACCTATAGAATTCCAAGTAAGGACCTTCTGTATTTCCACTGAATTAGGATTGAACCTGGATGAGGCTCAAAAGCAATGAGCCCTACAATTGAATGAATTGGATGAAATCAGGAAAGATGCCATCCAACAGACAATATCAATCCAAAACTAGAGGAGAAAATGGCATGACAAGTTTATTAAGAAGAAACACTTCCAACCTGGTGATTGGGCTCTGTTGTTTGATTCCTGATTCAAAACCTTCAAAGGAAAACTCACCACCCAATGGTTGGGCCCTTACGAGGTAGACACTATATATGACAATGGAGCTATAACAATTGACAATGGACAAGTCTCCTTTGTGGTAAATGGACACTGACTTAAATTTTATCATAAGCCCATTTCCAGAGAGGATTTTCTACAGGTCATGTCAACTGACAAGGCATTGGCCTTAGTAGATGGGGAAGTCCCCCCTTGTTCTTGGAAAATTTTCTGAATTTCATATTGTATATATGTAAATAGTTTTTGAATTTTGTTAATAAGGCAACTATAGAGATTTATGTAAATATTTATTTCACCAAGAGTACACAGTTTCAAGGATATTTCTTCAAAACATTGTTATACTTGAATTTTGTGTCCAATAAAACATCAAATGAATATTGACTTACTGTAATTAGCCCTATTTTTTCAAGAATTCTCATTTGTAGGCATTCTAAAGTAGTTTCTCTTGAAACTCTTCACCACTGTATAAGAAAGTGATACCATAACTATCAAGCCTAGAGGTCTCTCGTATAGTTTTTCCAAGAAACCTGAGTAAGTGAGTCAAGTGTCTTTATCAAAGAGTAACAAGGAGGTCTAATTAGCGGTTAGTCATGGAAACATCACAATAACTACAAAGGAAGAAAGTAAGTTGAGCCTAGAGATACCTTTTTGTTCTTTCTCAATGGTACCATCCACTACACACTAAATAGCTTGATTATATCATATCTTTAGATAGGCCATGTTTTCTTAAGTACCCCTTACATTGGGACAATCACTAAGTAATATAACGGAAATTCATCCTCTAACATAAATACCATCCCAATTGAAAAAGAAAAAAGAAAGAAAAAATTGTTTTCAGAGTTGTTCCCTCATCTTCTTGCATAAGCAATCTTATACTAAAATCTTAAAAGATGGAGGGCCAGTATCTAAGTGTTTAAGAGGCAAACCCGCCAGGATACTAAACAGGTCTACTGGCAGCGGGTATCGGCCTGTGGTATGACTAGGTAAACCCGTCGGAGGACTGAACAGGATTGCTGACAGCGGGGCATTCTACCTAGCGAGGATGGTAATCTGACAAAAATGAATAATAAATTTAAACTTGTCGTGATGTACGGCATTACTTGCAGACAAATCTGACATGAAGTATGTGTGATTAAGATAAGGTTAATGAAATCCATCAACTTGCCATTGGGAAATAACTCCAAGACTATCTTGAAAATCTCTTGCCTACCTCTTCTTATCTATATATAGGATCTCTTATCCTATAGGTGGGGCCATATTCTAACCATCTCGTCAGATGAATATGTGAAGTTTTATTTTTACACTTGACATACTATAAATATTCGTCTATTGGGGGATACTGACTAGTTTCCTATACTTTTGATTGTGAGGTGTCACAATACTTAGGTGTGGGGGAGGGGTTCATTGTTAAGCCCTAATATTGGCTCATTACCCCTTAATTGGGGCATATTATATTAGTAATGTTATTTTATTTATGTTAGCTTTAGGCCATTAGTTGTAATTATACCTCTTAGTCTCCTATATATACCAAGGAGACATTTTCATTTTGAATCATCTTGTACTTGAACATTTAAGTGAGGTAAAAGGAGGTTGCCCCCTCGAAGAGGCTTATTATCTAAAATTTTCTCTTCTTCAAGGCATTGAGTACTTTTTCTGAGGTTTTTCTATGCTATATTGATATTTGGTTCTTAACATATGGTATCAGAGCTCAAGGTCTTGGGGTTTCGCTGCTACATCTGAGACACCTTGGAATTTTCACTATAACTTTTTTTCTACAATGTTTCAGAAGGAACAGCTTGGAGGATATTTAGTATACGGATCAAGGTACGTTGGGTTCAAAATTTAGATCATGAGGCCTTATACTTTCATAGATACAGCCTGTACAAGATAGGGTTCTGGAATCATCCTAAACTGAGTCATTGCGGAATTTTCACTATAAAAACTTTTATGTAACGTTTCAGACCCTAAAATCCAGAGGCTATGTAAATAAATTAGTAAGGTATATGGTTTAAAAATTTCATCTTCTGAGTCATCTTAAATTTGTAGATACACCCTGTGTAATATAGGGTATCTGACTAGTCCTATTGACTAGTCTCAAGAAGGTGTTTCGGGTAAAACAATCATAACTTCTTCCTAGAGTATCTAAATTGATTGGAACTAGTTTCATTGGATCATGGATAGTCTTTAGTATTTCTGGTGCGAGTTTCATAATTTTATATCAATCATTTTGTGCGGGGCATGCTATACAAGTGAGATCTCCTGGAAAGGCCAAAAATTGGAAAGTTGTGGGGAAGTTACCGTAAATTCCACTTGGCACATCCAATTTTGATCAAACCTATGGAATTGCAGAGAAGAAATATCAAAGAACTACATAAAATAAAGTTTCATACCCAGAAGGGTCGAAACTTGGGAGATAAAACAGAAGAAATATTGTCTAGCAGAACCACCTCAAAATCAAGGTTCAAAAGTGATACTTGGCCAACATGCCACCAAAAAAGGGAACTTCTACACCAAATAAGCCTCCAGAAAATCCTACTTGGACT
>ML788280.1:111717-140860 GCA_009831015.1 Picea engelmannii | reverse complement strand
GTTTAGGGCTTGAAGACGAGTGCCCTTGGAGAAGTTATGAGATGATCTTGAAAAGTGCATGCAAAACCAATGTTAGAATAATTATCCCAAGATCAAATATCATGTAAAGTATCCCTGGAACACTAGGGAAGGAAACAAGAAATTGTGTTGTCCTAATAATTGCAGCAGACTGAAGATTATATCATCAAGAGAAATTAATAACAATTGCAATAAATTACCGCCAAAATCACCAACAAACGGTACCAAATGAAAGCTTATGACTAGTAGACAATATTCCAATATTTAAACCACAACTTTGACAGTTGAAATGGGAGATAAGTAACTATTATCAAAAAAATATAATCGGCCGTAGATGGTTGTAGGAAAAAATTGATACAACAACAAGAATTCACCACTGAAATCAGAAAATAAGAATGCCAATTTGTAGCCCTTGATTAGTAGATCACTTTGCAATGTTCAAGCGAGAGAGAGAATTTGTTGCAGCCCTAATGGCTGTAACTTAAAATTTATTACAACATTAAAAAGTCCTTCAAGAAATCAAGACTTATTAGCATGAAATGATAGCTTAAAGCATGAACAATTCATCAAAAACTCAAACGATTTCAAGGGAGCATTAATCACATTTTCCAATGCACTAGTGCCTTATCTGTTGGATTACTGAGAGGGGGGGTGAATCAGTAATCGTGTAATTATAATCCTTTTTATTCAAAATTTATATCAATGTAGAATTATTATCCAATAATGAGCAGTAAGAAATAAAAAATCACACACATACACAGTACACTAGTGTTTTACGTGGAAACCCAAATCAGGAGAAAACCATGGAATGTTTTTTCTTATATGTCTTGAAGAATTACATTCATTGGAAGCACCAACTTCCTTTGTTTTCCAGCTGCAACTAGAAGGAGGCTCCAACCCCCTAGTTTCTCAAGCTACAACCTGAGGGAAGCTCCAACTCCCCAATTCTATGGCTACAACCAGAAGGAGGCTACAACCCTCTATGTTCTCCGGCTACAACCGGAAGGTGGCTACAACCACATGTCCTTGCCCCATCCTGCCACCCTGAAGTAGAAGTAGAATGATGTAACCACTTTCACACTATCACTGTGATATATATCGTTGTAAACCTGTACCAATAAATCTTAACCATGCATCAACCTGTACCTCAAGATGTAATCAACCTGTACCATAAAGAAGTGCATCAACCATGCACCAACCTATACCAAACAACCTGTAATCAACCTATACCATAAAAAAGTGCATCCAACCATGTACCAAGTATGTACCAATCATGTGTCAACTACTCAGCAACTATAACTCATCAATATGTACCAAAATCATCAACTATACACCTCTTGTATGTGCCAACTCATCAACTACTTGTCTCAACCATGTACTCAACATGTACCTCAACCAAAAGCCATCATCAATTTCATCATACAAATCTGATTTGTAGCTCTGTAATAGACTTGGTTTATATGATCACATTCATGCAAACCTTCCTTAACTTTAACAACAAGAGACTAGCATTTTCATCAAACTTTTCTTTAGTCTCACATGCCTAGTTTTGGATTCGTCAACAACCCTAACTTGAAGTAATCATAAATTTGAACGTGTAATGTATAAATATCTGAAACTGATAAACAATTTTCTTCGATGTGTTTTATGCAATTCCTCCAGGTGTCACTACTTGGAACCTCTCAGAAAAGGAGTTATAGAAAAAATGGCATACCTTGCTAAATTTCGGCTTATTCTAGAGAGCGACCTTGTAGAGCGTGCCCTGCATGAAATATTCGTTGAATTGATATGAAACTATTACACGTAATACTAAAGACTGTACCCTAACCAACACATTTTGTCTCACTAAATTTGTATCTGTTATGAATAAGCTATGACGTTTTTACCCAAAACACTTGTTTTTGACTAGTTTCAGGACTAGCCACAAACCCTATTTTCCACGGAGTGTAACTCCAAAAATACAACGACCCACAAGCTAAATTTTTTACCACAGATACTTGGGTATGTTTTTTCAATGGCATAGCAATTTCATGGTTTGAAATATTATATAAAAAAAAATGTTATAGCGGAAATGGTGAGATGACCTATAAATAACATACCTTAGAAAGCACCATCAAAAGAATTTATCCTTCCTTGCATTTTGGCCTTGTTTTCTTCACCTTCCCTCAAAAATTCAGCTTAGATATCCTTGGTTACCTTAGACACCTATAGATATTCAATATGCTCAAGTGTAATTCAAATGAGAGAGCCTTGCCTCTTATTTATACTCTCCAAGTAACTTCCTTAAAAACATCTTCTAGGTCACTTGGCCCCAATTTCCTTATTTAAGGGTTAACCCACTTCTAATTTATCCATTAAATTTACTATTGAAGTGGCACTCATTTTTGGTATGTCCCTCACTCATGCATTTTTTGCACCAAATATTTATCTTTTTAGACTATAGTGCTAGATATTGGATAGAATTTTGCATTGTTTCTAGCTTGTGTTCTATCCTTTTATCATCAAGTGAGATCACCCACTATTCATTAGTTACAATATGTTGCACATTTTCAATGCTTATTTTTATGTCTTGATCTCATTACTTCTTAGTGGGGCTTGAATATTTTATAGAAGAACTACCGTGAACCATTGGAACAAAATGCCTTTGTCGATTATGTAATGGATTTCGATAAGCAAATCCTTAAATATTTTGTTGTAATCTCAAATGGATTTGTTTGGCATATCCTTGATTTCTTTGAGTTTTTTTCTTGTTAAGTGCTTGGCATCCTATATTTTAATGAATGGAAAGAATTCAATGTTTATTTCATCCTTAGATTGATTGTGATTTTCCATAAAATGCATAAACCAAGTCAAATTTCTTCTTCTCAGTGCTCTTGTGAATTGAACTATTTTCTTGAATTCATCAACAATGTCTATGGTGCTTCAAATGTTATGGAAAAAATACCCAAAATATCATAAAATAGAAAGAATAAATAAATCCATGCCTTGGTGATGATAAAAAGTGAATGAATAGCAATGTCATTTCGAGGGGGAAACCTCCTTTACACATTATGATAAAAAATAATTATCGATGATACATAAAATTAGATCTCCTTGGTATATATAGGAGATAAAGGGTACAATTACAAATAATGAGTCTAGTCAACCCATATTGACAACAATAATATAACACTAGAAATGAAATTGCCCAAGGTTTAGGGGCTTAACATGCCCCACCCCTTCAAACAAGTGTTGTCCTCAATTCTTGATTAAATGAGGATGCTCCTATATGAAGAATCATCTTCCCAAGTGGCATATTCTCTTGGTAGGTTCTTCCATTTGATGAGGTACTAAAAAATTTCTCATTTTTGTAGTTGCTTGATCTGTGTTTCAAATATTGTTTCAAGTTCTAGTATTATTTTTCCCTCTTCATCAAGCTATTGAAAAGTAATTTGAATTAGGATTTTGTCACCGATTTCCTTCTTTAAAGAAGAAAAATGGAAGACCAAATGTACACATGAATATTGAGGCAACTCTAATCGATAATCCATACTACCAATCCTCTACAACACCTTATATGGACCATAATACTTGTGTTCTAACTTATTGTTCTTCTTATGTTGCTTAAGCATCATCTATTTATATGGTTTCATCCTCGGAAATATTCAATCCTTCACTTCAAAGCACCCTTCACTATGATTTTGATATGCTTATTGTTTCGTCTTGTTTATGCTATCATTCAGTTTTATTTCTTTGTTTTTTGTAAGTAAGTTGATTTCCATTTAAATATTAAAATAATGTACATAATGACCACTATGACCAGTACCCAGACCAGATATCCTTCAACACTCCATGAGTTTGTTGGAATTCCCAGTGGGAAACTAGGCAAGTTATCAAAAGAAAAATGTAATAAACAGAGTTTAAAACAACATAACTATGACCAGCATCTGATAAAATTGCTCCAAATAGACTAGAAACAATAGCATAATATAGACAACCTAACAAACCTAATATTAAAAAGAGAAAGATCATACCAATCATACAGATTTTGAACCTGGGGTGATTCTAAGCTAGTTAGCACTCAATTTGGGTTGTTGAGATCTGACAGGGCATGCTTGTGACATTGCTACTTTAGAGGGTCTACCGAGATATCCTCCTAGATGGAATCAACCAAGAGTATGGGACTAGAGACCCATTCATTTTCCAAACAGGCTGTCAGTTTATTGGCTTCTCTTATGATGTGTGAAGGAACGAGACTAGATATGTTCCTAATGGAGAGTTGGATAAGATTCAGGATGGACTCAATATGCTAATTACTAAATACATTTCTCATAGGAGATCCATGTTGAAGGCGGGTAAGAATGTGAATTGTAAGTTGAGAGTCACATTCCACAAAGAGTTTGGAGAACTGATTAGAATGAGCTATTATTAATCCTTGGATAAGATCCCACATTTCTTCTGCATTATTGATATTGATGCCAATATATCATGTATAAAAATGGAGGATCTTGCCTTCATCATCTCTGAAAACCCTCCAAATCTAGCAGGGCCTGGATTACCTATAGATTCCCCATCAAAATTAATCTTGACAAGTTATGTTGGAGGGGGAGACTAGGAGTGAGGGGAAAATGATCGAGGTGGATATCGGTGGCCACCCACCTATTCCAACTGGCTCAAAAAATTCTTCTGGAAATTTACTATTTTTAGCAATTTTTCGGTTCTTAAACTTCTGGGGTTATTTTGAAGGCCTAAATGAAGTTTTTTCAATATCTAGCACCTCAATGATATCCTAAGGCTCTAAATGTGCCCCCAAAATGAATCTCCTCGATGATACATTTCCAACGAGCTATCGTGCTCCCCAAACGGAGATCATATGCCAAAGTTATGCCCCGAAGAAGTTGATACACCAAACTACCCAAAATGGGGTCCACAAAACTGTTGGTTTTTCATCTTCCGAGGTTAGGGTTTTGGATTTTCTCTATGTTAAAAAGGTATTTAGAGCCTCATTGTAATTATATCTTTTCAAATGTGAGTAGATGTCACATCTCTTCTCATAGATAAGCTTCCCCCATTCTAGCGAGTCTTTCACTCTGTATTTCTACAGTTTTGTACATTTCACTCATTAATAGAAATTGTGTATTACTATATCTTTGTGTTTACGATTGCATCTCTGATATATTTCAGTTATATTATTGGATATCTAAGGTATCTCTATACATTTCTTTATTATATCTCCAGCTCTCAATTTGTGTCGAAAATAATCTAGATCAATGATATCAGAGCAGGCTACTCTTGATCGTTTTTTAGTGCATGTCCCCGACGAGGTCTGAGTATAGCAAGTTGGGTATTGAGCTTGTCTCTCTTGAGGACAATCGCTTCACACACCCAACAAACCCTCCATGGTGTAAGAAAATAAAAACGACGTAGAAGGAGATTCTATCAATCTGTTGCTTGAGCAAGCTCTCACGTGACAGAGGGATGAAATGATGGAGAAATTTTCCCACATCCTTCAATGCATGCCAATAGCAAAAGGCACATCTTCATCAAGTGGCCACTTTGGAAGCACATCTCCTTTCAATGTATAGGTTAATTTTGATATTATCATATTTGAAGGTCAGATAGATGTGGATTCCCTATACAAATGGTTAAATATGATAGAAGTTTATTTCTTTGTTCACAATTTTTCCGACAAGGAAAAGATCACCTTTGCACTCCTTAAGGCTCTCCCCCATGTCAAACATTGGTGGGAAACTTACTGGGAGCAAAGTTCCACAGAGGAGTTTTGAATATATGGCGTCGAGCCCACTTGGGATTTTTTTTTGGATGTGGTCACGGAACAATATTACCATGTTGGAAACTATGAAGACCAGTACATGAGATGGACCACGCTATGTCAAAAGAGGGGCCAAGCAGTGACGGTGTTCACCAATACCTTCCATACCTTGTGCACCAAGCTGGGTATCAAAGACTCTGAGAAACAATTGGTTCTGAAATACCTTGGGGCTCTACACAGATACATCCAAACCGAAATGGATTTTTTGGACATCTCATCATTGGGTGTTTCTTATCGATATAATATTAAAATCGAGCAGAAATTTAAGCACCAGAACAAGCGGGAGTTCGGGTCTGCAAATCTGCAACAATCAAAGTATGATAAAGACGGCCCTAACAACCATCCTTCATAAAACCAGTCCAAGCCACAGGAAAATAAGGGTAACGGAAAGATGAAGAAGGACACTGGAAAATGATGTGATTTCCACAAAATCCCATGGCACAACACTGATGAATGTCGCTCAAAATAGTCATTGGTGGTCGAGATAAAAGACAATGAGCCAAATCCTAATTCAATATCTGATTCAAAAAAACTAGTAGAAGATATATCATCGACGCATACCCCATTGCTACTGTCATGACTGAAACAATTCAACTAGAAGAATTGGCAGATCCTGAAGAGGGGGAGTGCCTCTTTCATTCACATATGTGGGTGAAGGGGACCACATTGCATTTCATTGTTGATAGCAGAATCCAGAAGAACCTCAGCTCAGCAGAGGTCATCAAACAATTGGGATTGTCAACAACACCACACATGCAGCCATAAAACATTGGGTGGCTTCGCCATGGACGAGATCTTTGTGTCAGCCAGTAGTGTTTATTTTCATATGGTATCCATCCCTTTGAGGATGAGGTATTATGTGATGTTGCCCCACTGGATGTCTGTGATGTTCTTTTGGGCCAGCCATATATGTGGAAGCACCATGCTATTTAAGAGTCTTGACCCCGTAGTTTCATTGTTACTCTAGGGGGCCATCTCTACAGGATACCAGAGGTGGTTCCAACTACTATCGCACCTAAACAGTGTCGCAAAGTATTATCTCATACTAAAAAATTCATCTTCTTCACGGTCTGTTCAAAAGGTGAACAAAATAACACCGCAACCAGTACAGTCTCAGTCCAAGCACCTTTTGTCCAGCAAAAGAAGGTCAGCAATATTGAAGAAAAGCATAATAATTCCTTCTACACATAGTCATATCATGTAGCCAAATTGTTTAAAACGGTCCAACGCTTCCAGCCACAGGTTTGTGACAGCCTTCAACAAGCTAAGCAGCGCAACTTCTCGAGCAAGGCAAGCAGCTCATCAAGATGCAGATTTAGCAACCGCTTTTCCCTCTCCAATGGGAAGTCAACGCAATAGACACCATTGCTTCCTAAGTAGGGAGGATTGATCCAAGTGGATATCGGTGTCCATCCACCTATTCCGACTGGCTCAAAATATTCTTCTGGTAATTTACTATTTTTAGCAGTTTTTTGGTTCCTAAACTTTTGATGTCATTTTGAGGGCCTAAATGAAATTTTTTCAGGATCGAGCACCTCAATGATAGCCAAAGTCTCTCATTGAGCCCCAAAATTAAACTTCTCAATGATACCTTTCCAACGAGCTATCGTGCGCCCAAAACAGATATTATATGCCAAAGTTACGCACCCGAGAAGTTGATACAGCAAACTACCCAAAACGAGGTCCACAAAATTGTTGGCTTTTCATCTTTCGGGGTTGGGGTTTTAGATTTTATTTATGTTAAAAAGGCCTTTAAAGCCTCATTGTAATCATCTTCTTATGAATTTGAGTATCTGACACATCTCTTCTCATAGATAAGATGCCACCATTCTAACAAGTCTTTCACTTTGTATTTCTACAGGTTTGTACATTTCGTTGATTAATAGAAATTATGTATTACTGTATCTCTGTGTTTATGGTTGCATCTTTGATATATTTATGTTATATTATTGGATATCTAAGGTGTCTCTGTACATTTATTTATTGTATCTCTACTATCATTTCGTGCCGAAAATAATCTAGATCAGTGGTATCAAAGCAGGCTACTCTTGATCATTTTTCAGTGCATGTCCCCGACGAGGTCTGAGTATAGAAAGTTGGGTCTCGAGATTGTCTCCCTGAGAACAATCCCTATCACACCCCCAAGAAACCCTCCATGGTTGAAGAAAATAAAAATGATGGAGCAAAATATTCTATCAATATGTTGCTTAAGCAAGCTCTCACACGACGGACGAAATGATGGAGAATTTTGTCCACATCTTTCAACGTCTGTCGATAGCAGCAGGCACATGTTCATCAAGTGGCCACTTTGGAAGAACCTCTCCTTTCAAGGTATAGGTTACTTTTTTTATTCTCCTATTTGAAGGTTAGATAGATGCAAATGCCCTAGACAAATGGTTAAATCTGTTGGACGGTTATTTCTTTGTTCACAATTTTTCCGATAGGGAAAAGATCACCTTCACACTCCTTAAGGCTCTCACCCATGTCATGATGTTGGAAACTATGAATACCAGTACATGAGGTGGACCATGCTATGTCAAGAGAGGGGCCAAGCAGTGTCGGAGTTCACCGATACCTTCCGTACCTTTCACACCAAGTTGGGTATCAAGGACTCTGAGCAAAATTTAGTTCTAAAATATCGTGGGGATCTACACAGATACATCCAAACTGAAAAGGATTTTCTGGACATCTCATCATTGGGTGCTACTTACCGATATGTTGTTAAAATCGAGCAGAAATTTAAGCACTAGAACAAGCGGGATTTTGGGTCTACAAATCTGCAACAACCAAAGTATGGTAAAGATGTCCCTAACAACCAACCTTTAGAAAACCATTCCAAGCCATAGGAAAAGAACGGTAATAGAAAGATGAAGGACACTAGAATATGGTGCCATTTCCACAAAAATCCCTAGCACAACACCGATGAATGTCACTCAAAATAGTCATTGGTGTTCAAGATCAAAGACAAGGATCCAAACCCTGATTCAAAATCTAATTCAGAAAATACTAGTAGAAGACAAATCATCGACACATACCCCAATGCTATTGTCACGACCACAACAATTCAACCAGAAGAACCATCAGATCCTGAAGAGGGGGAGCGCCTCTTTCATTCACAGATGTGGGTGAAGGGGACCCCATTGCATTTAATTGTTGATAGCGGAAGATAAAAGAACCTCATCTCAGCAGAGGTCATCAAACAGTTTGGATTATCGATAACACCACACCCACAGTCATACAACATTAGGTGGCTTCGCCAGGGACTCAATCTTCGTGTCAGCCAATAGTGTTGATTGTCTCTTTGAGGATGAGGCATTATGTGATGTTGCCCCACTGGATGTCTTTGATGTTATTTTGGGCCAGCCATATATGTGTAAGCGCCATGATATTTATGAGTATCGAAACCGTAGTGTCATTTTTACTCTGGGAGGTCATCTCTACATGATACCAGAGGTAGTTCCAATTATTTTCCTACCTAAATAGTGTCACAAGGTATTATCTCATACTACAAAATTCAGCTTCTTCACAGTCTGTTCAAAAGGTGAACAGAAGAACACTGCAACCACTACAGCCTCAGTCCAAGCACCTTCTGTCCAGGAGAAGAAGGTCAACAAGATTGAATCAAAGAGAAAGAATTCCTTATGCACACATTCATATCAAGTATCTAGACTAGTTAAATTATTCCTAACCTTCCAGCCACAGGTTTGTAACAGCCTTCAACAAGCTAAGCAACTCAGCTTCTCCAAAAGGCAAGTAGCTCATTGAGATGCAGATTCAACAAACGATTTTCCCTCTCCCTCGGGCACTCAACGTAATGGATACCATTTCTTCCTAAGTATGGAGTATTGATATAGGTGGATATCGGTGGCCACCCACCGATTCCAACTGGCTCAAAACAGTCTTCTGGCAATTTACTATTTTTAGCAGTTTTTTGGTTCCTAAACTTCTAGGGCCATTTTGAGGGCCTAAATGAAGTTTTTTCAAGATAGAGCACCTCCATTATATTTATTGGATCTAATTCAACCCCCAAAATTAATCTTATCGACAATACCTTTCCAACGATCTATCGTGCGCACCAAACATAGATTGTATGCCAAAGATACGCCCCGAAGAAGTTGATACACAAAACTACCCAAAACTGTTGGCTTTTCATCTTCTGGGGTTAGGGTTTTGGATTTTATTTATGTTAAAAAGTCCTTTAGAGCCTCATTTTAATCATCTTCTTGCGAATGTGAGTAGTCTTCATATCTCTTATCAGAGATAAGCTGCCACCATTCTAGCGAGTCTTTCACTCTGTATTTCTAATGTTTTGTACATTTCGCTCATTAATAGAAATTGTGTATTATTGTATCTATATGTTTATGGTTGCATCTCCGATATATTTATGTTATATTATTGGATATCTGAGGTATCTTTGTACATTTAATTATTATATCTCTGCTCTCATTTCATAGAGCAAGTTGGGTTTCAAGCTTGTCTCTCTTGAGGACAATCGCTCTCACACGCCCAAGAAACCCTCCATGGCGGAAGAAAAGAAAAACGACAGAGCATAATAGTCTATAAATATATTGCTTGAGCAAGCTCTCACGTGATAGAGGGATGAAATGATGGATAATTTTTCTCACATCATTCAATTCCTATCGATAGCAGCAGGTGCATCTTCATCAAGCGACCACTTTGGAAGCACCTCTCCTTTCAAGGTATAGGTTAATTTTGATATTCCTGTATTTGAAAGTCAGATAGATGTGGATTCCTTAGACAAATGGTTAAATCTACTGGAAGGTTATTTATCTGTTCATAATTTTTTCGACGGGGAAAATATCACCTTCACACTCCTTAGTGCTCTCTCCCATGTCAAACATTGGTGGGAAACTTACTGGGAGAAAATTTCCGCAGAGGAGTCTAGAATATATGGGGCCGAGCCCACTTGGGAATTTTTTGTGGATGCACTCAAGGAACAATATTACCCTATTGGCAACTATGAAGACCAGTACATGATCTGGACCACGATGCGTCAAGATAGGGTCCAAGTAGTGTCGGAGTTCACCAATACCTTCCATACCATGCGCACCAAGATGGGTATCAAAGACTCTGAGTGAAATTTGGTTCTGAAATACCGTGGGGCTCTACACAGATACATCCAAACTAAAATGGATTTTTTGGACATCTCGTCATTGGGTAGTGCTTATCGATATGATATTAAAATCGAGCAGAAATTTAAGTACTAGAATAAGTGGGAGTTCGGGTCTGCAAATCCACAACAACCAAAGTACGGTAAAGACAACCCTAACAACCAGCCTTCAGAAAACCAGTCCAAGCCACAGGAAAAGAAGGGTAATAGAAATATGAAGAAAGACACTGGAAAATGGTGCGATTTCCACAAAATCCCCTGGCACAACACCGAAGAATGTCCCTCAAAACGGTCATTGGTGGTCGATATCAAAGACAAGGAGCCAAACCATTACTCAGAATCTAATTCAGAAAATGTTGGTATAAGACATATCATCGACGTAGACCCCACTGCTACTGTTGTGACCGCAACAATTCAACTAGAAGAACCAACAGATCCTGAAGAGGGGGAGCGCCTCTTTCCTTCATAGATGTGGATGAAGGTGACCCTGTTGCATTTAATTATTGATAGAAGAAGCCAAAATAACCTCATCTCATCATAGGTCGTCAAATAGTTGGGATTTTCGATAACACCACACCCACAGCCATACAAAATTGAGTGGATTTTCCAAGGATGTGATCTTCGTGTCATCCACCAGTGTCAATTATCATACGGTATCCATCCCTTCAAGGATGAGGCATTATGTGGTGTTACCTCGCTCAATGTCTGTGATGTTCTTTTGGGCCAACAATATATGTGGAAACGCCATGCTATTTATTAGTCTTGACCCCGTAGTGTCATTGTTACTCTAGGGGTCATCTCTACAAGATACCAGAGGTAGTTCCAACTATTGTCCCACCTAAACAGTGTCACAAGGTAGTATCTCCTACTACAAAATTCATCTTTTTCACAGTATGTTCAAAAGGTGAACATAAGAACACCGCAACCATTATAGCCTCAGTCCAAGCACCTTTTGTCCAGCAGAAGCATGTCGACAAGATTGAAGCAAAGTGTAAGAATTCCTTCTTCACACAGTCATCTCATGTAACCATACTGGTTAAAATGGTCCAGCCCTTCCAGCCACAGGTTCGTGATAGCCTTCAACAAGCTAAGAAACACAACTTCTCTAGCAAGGAAAGCAACTCATCAATATGTAGATTTAACAAATGCTTTTCCCTCTTCCCTGGGCACTCAATGCAATGGATACCATTGCTTCCTAATGAATGAGGATTGATCTAGGTGGGTATATGTGGCCACCCACCTATTCCAACTGGCTTAAAACAGTCTTCTAGTAATTTACTATTTTTAACAGTTTTTCGGTTCCTAAACTTTCAGGGGCATTTTGAGGGCCTAAATGAAGTTATTTTGGGATCAAGCACCTCAATAATGGACAAAGGCTATGATTGAGCACCCATAATTAATCTCTTCGATGATACCTTTCCAACGAGCTATCGTGTGTCCCAAACTGAGATTGTATGCTAAATTTACGTCCCCGGGAAGTTTATACACCAAACTACCTGAAACGGGGTCCACAAAACTATTGGTTTTTCATCTTCTGGGGTTAGGGTTTTGGATTTTCTTTATGTTAAAAAGGCCTTTAGAGCCTCATTGTAATCATTTTTTAGTCTCGTTTTTGTCACCTCCAATTTCCTTATATTGTCCCATATCTTGACCAATTTTTCCTCATACATATGCACTATGTTTCTATTTTCCTCAACAAACATGTATTTTATCCATTATCGTGTACATATGAGGTAACTTATGTTTAATCATGATTTATGATTATTTATTAATGATTTGGATTGAATATTTGATGTTTTAAGGTCTCTAATTACTTTGAATGATCTAAGCAGACCTTATGACAGCAACCCATATTCATCTGGTACATGTTTCTACGTTCATCCAATACTCATATTGTCCGGTATCAATTTTGCGCTCATCCAGTACCAATGTTGTGCTCTTGCGATACCGGCATCAACAACTGTTTGATACTAGAAATAGTTTGAATTTTTGGAAAGATTCTAGAGGAAAAGTGGGGACATGGGTTTTTTCCAGAGCAACGTCTACATACAAACTTGCAAGGCAAAATTCACCCAACTCACATGTGTGGACCTCCATCTCAGGGGGAATGATTCTGCAAAAATTAGCAAAAATCTCAAACTACCAACTTGCGTCTCGATTTTTGTGCAGATGTTATCATATCTAGAAATTATACGAAATGGGTTTTGTCTAGGACGTGGCAAATTGAGTAAACCTTGGGCACTTTTCCAAAATTCGAATTTTTTTAGAAGATATGGGTGGATCTCTAACTCAAATTTGCCCAAATTGATGAGAAACCCAGATTTTTGGGATTTATCTTAAAATTGTAAAAATTGTTTTTTGAGTTTAGGGATTAGGTTTCATCCATTCCTCCATGGATTTTATGTATAAATAAGACCTCATAGGTCTGAGGAAGGGAAAGGAATTTGTATGCTGCAGGCTAGATTTATGAACTGACTCTTTTTATAAACCTACTTGTTGAAGATTAATGTAAGTTTGAATTCAATGATATTGTGTGTATTTTAGAATTTAGCATCTGCTGATCTAAAAGATTCCAT
This sequence comes from Picea engelmannii, assembly GCA_009831015.1. NCBI lineage: Eukaryota > Viridiplantae > Streptophyta > Pinopsida > Pinales > Pinaceae > Picea > Picea engelmannii. Next base: position 127,323 of record ML788280.1, on the reverse strand, counting down.
GTTGGCGTCGGCAAGGGCCACCAATCCAGCTTGGTAAGCTCATTGTAAATTATTAGTATAGATTTTTATTTCATGTACTTGTTATTTTGATTTCATGTTATTTTATTTTGATTTCACTACTAGAATTTATTGCAAAGTGTGGCAGTGCAGGAACAGTTGGATCTCCATCTTTCACCATACATGACCCTATAATGGATCATCCCACTACACATATCTTTCTTTTCCAGAATTGATTAGATTACAGTTTGAAAACACAGGCACAATCAAGACCTCCATCTCTCACCCTACATGCACCTACAATGGAGTGTCTTCCTCTACCTGTTATTTCTTCTAGAATTGATTGATGTTTTCTTTTCAGAATATGTAGCATGTTAATTGTTGTTATTATAGATGTTGTAGGGGACATAGTCAAAGTTCATCTTTCTTCTTCATGAGCCTACAATGAATAGATTAGTCACCTGAGCAAGATCTTAAATCATATGTTGTATATGAATTTTGCTTTCTAATTTTTGAATTTTGTGAAGAGTGTAATCTTTGAAGTGTGAAAACAGAGTGTTGGTTTTTAGATTGTTTTCTTATATAGTCTATACTCATCATACATAGATAAACCACATGTTGTCGTCACATATACTGTAACAACTCTATTGATTACGAATCATGGTCGATAATTTATGTTTGGTAATATATTATGCATATAATTGCACCAACAATCATCTTCTTGTGAATGTGAGTAGTCATCACATCTCTTCTCGAAGATAAGCTACCACCATTCTAGTGAGTCTTCCACTCTATATTTCTAAAGTTTTGTACACTTCGCTCATTAATAGAAATTGTGTATTACTGTATATTTGTGTTTATGATTGCATATTTGATATATTTATGTTATATTTTGGATATATGAGGTATCTCTATACATTTCTTTATTATACCTCTGCTCTCATTTCGTGTCGAAAATAATCTGGATCAGAAAAGGTGCGAGAGGGACCAGAGGAGGTGGGGAAGGATGAGGTAGGGAAGATGGAAGAAATGAGGTGATGTTCAATATCATCACACTTAAGAGAACTAGCCTCCCAACTATATGCGAGGACAGTTTCAATGATTTCATATTTGATATTGTTGCAAATGAAAGGGGGTTGGAGACTTTCATTTTTGAAACTACAATGATTCCATTGTTTCCATATTTCCTACATGACAAACCCAGGGAAAAGCTGCCAGATTCGAGCAAGGACATAATTCTTAAATCTCGGAGATCACTAGGAAGATATTGTAAGATGAATGGAGTCATCATGTCAATTTGATTGCCTAAAGGAGATGGATCCTTGATCCCAAATAGACCGACTGAAGTCATAGTAATTTAAGAGGTGTGTGTTAAGTTTTTATTATTGTTATTTGGTTATTTCCAAATTACATGAGCATTCAATGCATTTCCAAAACAACAACATATAAAGGATCACTGAAAGAAACACAATCACAAGGTACACAACATTTTATCCTGGGAAACCCTCATGGGGGAGAAAACCCAGTAAAAACTTCTTCAATAATAGATTTCCAATACAATGACAAGACTAAGACCAAAACACCAAAGATAAACCAAGACTAAGCATGTGCCTCTCTTCTCCTTCCTCCTGCAACTGCAACTACCTTCAATATATGCACACTAGATTAGTGAGAGTGCGTGTGTACAAGTGAGGCACCATCCTCACATATAAATACTAGTTGAGAAGGCTCTAGGGTTATGTCACTTCACTTAGTGGGGTCGACTTCTTCTAGAAGTGGTTAAAACAAATTTTTAAATACTAGGGGCCGAATTTACAAATACCATTATACAAATGTAGTTTGACTAATCCACAAAAGGGGATTTGATCTTGTACAAGACCCGACTTGATCAATCTGCAAAATGGGGTTTGATCTATAGAATAATAACTCAAATTTAATTAGAATATTCTTCGAAGTTACAATATTTCAACACTCCCCCTTAACGAGAAGGGTATTCTACTGACATGACCCAATACAACATCATCAAGAGAAGGAGAGGGCATCATTAGCAGCAGCATTTGGAACACTGACTAGCACATCTATAAATCATTGAAAGTTTTTTCTCATCATCAATATCATCATTGTTACAACATGGAGCTGGAGTAGCATCATGAGCAGCATGAAGTTGAAACATCAACATCAATAGCATGAAGCTAGAACAACAACATCATCCACAGCACGAGGCTGGAACAACAACATCATCAATAGCACGAGGCTAGAACAACAACATCATCAACATGTGACAACAGAATGAGGCAGGTGTATCAACAACAAAATTTGTGGTACTCTAATAGACAGTCCTTACCGGACCTTTGAGAGATTCCCATAAATCATAAGATTCCCTAGGGTATAAAATCCTAATGGAGCTACCACTACTGACCACAGCTGGCATATACATGCATAGGTACTATGACAGACCATCCTTACCAGACCTCCGGGATCTTCCTAGGGATGATCAATCCCCTAGGATATAAAATCCTAACAGAGCTACCCGTTGTTGGTCAGGATACCATAGTATCATCAGTATCACTCCCCCTTTCAAGGGAGGTCCTTTCGGACAACACCAAGCTTGTCTCAGAAGTACTCAAACTTCACACGAGACAGAGACTTGGTCAACACATCTACAACCTGCTTATATGTGCCAACATATTGGAGCTTTACATCTCCCCTCTACACCATATCACAAATGTAGTGATATCGGATCTCCATATGCTTCGACTTATCATGGAACATTGGGTTCTCTGTCATCTTTATACCACTCTAGTTATCACATAGAATCATGGTGGCTTCCATCTCCAGATCGAACAGACTTGTAAAAAACTTATGAAGCCATATGACTTCACAACTGGAGGAACATGTTTCAATGTACTCTACTTTTTTCATGTTGAGTGAAATACTAGATTGCTACCTGATTTTCCATAAAGTCATGGCTGACCCCAAACTGAAAGAGAATCTTGAAGTTCTCTTCTTGTCTAAAGCACTTCCATCCTAATCTGAATCAATATAACCACAGAGTCTAAAGTCATGATCTCCAGTATAACATAGACCATAATCCAACGTACCCTTAAGGTATCTCATCACGTGCTTTGAAGCTACAAGGTGAACACATCTAGGCTCCACCAGATACTGACTCAAGGTGTTCACAGCAAAGAATATATCTGGCCTGGTATTCGTCAGATACATCAATGAACCAATAGTCTGTCTATACAGAGTAGCATCAACCAACTTTGACGAAGTATCAACTAGGATCTTCAAATTTGTTTCATGGGTGTGTTCATGGATTTACATTCCAACATGTCAAATCTCTTCAGTATTTCAACTGCATACTTCCCTTGGTTAAGGAATATCTTCTCTGGGCTCTGCCAAACTTCAAGACCTAAGAAATAATGCATCGAGCCTAGGTCTTTCATCTCAAACTCTAAAGTGAACTTATTCTTGCAATATGTGATGAGTTTTTCTTCTCATGTTAAGAATAAGTCATCCACATATACTAGCAATATAACTGGCTCATCATCCATAACCTTGAAGTAAAGGTTAGGATCAGATTTACTTTTGGTAAAGCCCAAGCTCATTAGGAAACTATCAATTCTTCCATACCAAGCTCTAGGAGCTTGGTTCATCCCATACAGAGATTTCTTCAACCTGCAGACATGATTATTTCTATAATCAACTTCAAACCCTTGTGGTTGTTCTATATACACTTCTTCTTCAATAACACCATTTAAGAAATTTGTTTTCACATCTATCTGGTGTAACTTCCACTTCATTTTGGTTGCAAGAGCTATGATGGTTCTAATAGAAGTGTATTTGGATACAAGAGCAAATGTTTCTTCATAGTCAATACCTTCCTTTTGAGAAAATCCACGAACCACAAATATTTCCTTATGTTTTTCAATACTTATGTTTGCTACATGTTTTATTTTGTATATCCACTTGGAAGATACCACATATTTGTTCTTTGGTCTGGGAACTACATCCCATACATCATTCTTTATAATGGAATGGTATTTTTCTGTCATGGCGTCCATCCATTCTTTCTTCTGAATGGCTTCTTCAAAGAAAGTAGGTTCCTTTTCTATCAGATCACACATCAAGGCCATATAGTTGGAGAATGGCTTAGGTTTCTTGCTTTGTCTCATGGTTCCTTCTGTGGAACCATACTTCTCTACATCTTGAATAATTTCTCTCGCCCAAGCTAGATTTCTCTTGTGAGATATCGTCATACGGGGAGGTTTTTGAGATTCTATCATATCATGATCTTTTGGAATCTCATCATCAAGGGTAACTGTAACTTCCTTCATGGGTTCTGCAACTCTAAGAGCTACAGGTTCTTCTTCATATACTTCTTCAAGCTATCATTTCCTTGATATTTTGAGTGTTGCATCTTCATCAAATTTTACATCTATGTTGATCTCAATATGATGGTTGTTAGCACTAGAATTCAGCTCAAGACTACTATTGAGTTAAGCCTAGCACACCTTGTTTCAAAATGTTCAATAGGGGTTTAAGATGGATAAATCCTTGCTTGATTTGAAAAGGGAATAATGATCAGATATGTTAAGTTCACTTACCTAAGTGCAGCAAGTCAGGTAAACAAAAGTGATGGCTATATATTTAAGATTTAAGTGATTTGATTAAGAGAAAGGGGAAAACAAAGACTGATAAATACACCAATAACAAATCTTGTCTTTAATGTCTTTATGCGGTAGAGGAAAAACCTTTATCTAGAATTCATTCTAAATAATATTTAAGGAGAAAACACAAATGTGGCAAAGATTACTAAAACTTGTTAAAGAAACCTTCTCGTCCCAAAAGCATTTTTCATAAGCTCATATAACATCAACTAAGTGTTCAAAGGAAAATGTGAAGATGATAAACAAAGAAAGATAACATACTAACCACCAATTTCATTAGCAACTCAAGTCTTTACACAGGCAAGATAGATCCAAACAATTTGTAACAATGCAATATCAAGCCAAAATAGGGATTCAACCCTTTCTTCTTCTACATCATTTGATATATAGTGTTTTGAATTATTTACGTGTACTTATGGTTGATCCTGACTATCAAGGACAACTCAAAACCAATCCCTACAAAAATTCAAAATGAATTTCAACCTTTGACTGCCGATATACAAAATAATAACAGTTTTACAAAAAACCTCCTAGGATCAAGGAAACAGAGTTGCATAAAACACTCATTGCTTGACTTGTTCTCCATTTAGATGATATCACTGCAGCGTTCTCTTAATCCTTCCCAGATATATATGATCTTCAAAGATCCATACGAATCCATCCTTTGACAACTCAATCCTGGTGCCCAATCTACATTTATCTTCGTATTCCAATATAGCTTTTTAGATCCACAAAAAATTTATAGCTTCATAACATACTCCATAATATGCTAGAATAGGTATATCCTTCCTTTGCAACAAAAATATGAGCGATTTTAGTAGCAAAATCGCCTGCTACATGTGTTCATGTAGCGACCATGTTTTTATGTGTGTGACTGCGAAACTTCCTGTAACGACCTACCAAAAAAACAATTATGCATGTTTTCAACTCCTTCCTTTTCCTGGTTTGTAGCTAGTCATAGCTAGAAAGGTGAATGATAGCTTAAACATAGGAAACAAAAATATTTTTCCATCATCCATCATTTTTAATCTCAAAAACCAGATTTACCCTGGAGGTGGTATTTTCAAATTGATAGATTTCTATGAAAGATTGAAGAAGCTTCATCTGCCAGCAATTCTAAACTATCCTTTCTGGTCTGCTTATGTTGAGATCAGATTTTCATTCTCTTAGGCTCATTCCCTTCATATCTGATCTTAGGGTTTGGGCTTTTCATATTCTTCTTACCCTATTTTCTGGTAGAAACTTTGTTTTTTCCAATGATAGTCTTTTTATTTATGATCAGACCACCCTTCTTGAATTTATTCTTCTCAAGCTTAGTGACAGGGATTTTCTTGCTTGAATATGACTTTCGCATAGGTTTAGCATATTATTCATCAATCATGATGACCTTCTCTTTAATGGCAGGGTCATACACTACTTTGGATTTCAACCTGAATTTATTTTAAGGCCTAGTGCCCCTCTTCGCATTGAAATTTTATATTGAAAAAAATCGTCTTCAGAGGAGCTTGATCTAGGAGGAATGACCTTTGGGGAATGGTATTTAGGTTGTACAGGCTCTACCAATTCCTTTGTTGTCTCAGGTTTTTTATCTTCTCCCAATACCCTAGGTTTTACATGTCTTTGAGTCCTTCTAGAGTAAGTCTTCTAGGCAAAAGGAAATGGATGCTTACCTCCACCTAGGATATGAGAAGACCCTTCATCTGCATGCAGGATGGTTGGCACAGCTTCCACTGGCTCGTCTGAAATATTAAAACAAGTTGCTCTCTTACCCTTCTTTGCATTACTTGATCGACTGGTGCCAAGTGGAGTTTCTTGTTCAGCCTTAATGACATTATCATGTGATTTTGTAGTAGGAGGATGCACTTCCTTATCAAAACCTGATAGGATCAAAAATTGGTCCTAAGTCTTCTGCAATTTCACCAACTCGGCCTTGACAAGTACTTTAATCAAGACCTGATGATAAATTCCGCGAGGAGGGGTTTTGGGTTTTGCTTGGACCTTCATGGCCATCTTGTTGAGATCCCTCAAGAAATAATAAGGTAGATTCATCCTCTTAATTCCTTCCAGATGAAGCATAAATCGTAGATGAAATAGAAATACAACAAAATAGTGCCCCTCACAGGTGATGGATATTTTAAGCATGAGTAAGGCTTCCATCCCTTCATCAACAATCCAATCTCTAGGAATTCCTTTGGCCCAATTAGAGTCTCTGTGTTTGGGTTTCAGAAACTGATTTACATCTCCTCTTGTAATCAATTTATTTTAAACCATTTTTTTCCATCAGTCAGGAGGTTGCAAGCAGCTCCTATGGAATCCTTTGTAACCTGCATGACCAAGTTTGCAATTCAGGCTCATTTTCCATTGAAACTCTCAGAAAATGCCCTGGATGTAGTGTAATGATGACCATCCAACTTGGTACAAAAAATATACCAACCTGCCTGATCAAAAATGTGGCAACTATATTCATAAGCCTCCATGATCTCAGGCCCTTCAGTCTCTTTCTTGTTCACATGTCCACCTTTACCCATATGCGCAGCTACAACCAGAAGACTAGACTCTTGGCTACAAAGAAGGGATTTGTTTATTGTGTAATGAGAATAATAGGGGATATGTTGGCTATGTGGGTGCCAATTAAAATCGACCAGTTGTTGTAGGTAATGAATAATGCATCAGTTTTGAAAATATGTTCTTTTTTGAAAAACCTCATCCGTGTAACCTTCTGGACAGCTGACGTGTATAAAATACCACCCATATTCGCATGTTGTGGCTGAAAAATTGGTACTTGCTAACTTTTTTTCATACTCATGAACTCTGCAGTACAATCCACAATTTCCACGACTCTCCAAGGTACTCAGAATAATCACGAACATCGACATCTGGAAGTTCCTATAGCACTCAACCAGATTTGTCCTTTTGCTTTCTTGGGAGGATTAGAATTTGAATATGTAGCCTACTAAGTTAAATAATCATGAAGTATAGATGTTGACATGACTTATGGCTCAAATGAAAATATTTGAAGCCAAGTGATGGCATCAAGCAATCATACAAACATGTGTATAATTTTCTCTATCCCCTTTTTACAAGGCTAAGTATCCCTCATTTCTCTCAGCATAACACTAATTTGACCCCCTAATAATATTTTGAACCCTTAATCAAACTAATGATTAGGATTTATAGCTTATACACAAATTTTGAAATGTAGAAACTAAGAGATGAGAGATGAGACTTAGCATAAAAAAATAGGTGATAACAATGGTAACCTGGTATGTAAATTTTGAAGGCCTTAGAGACCTCACAGTATCCAAAAAATATTCCCTTCTTTCTTGAAGGATCCAACTTAGTTCTCTTTTCTTTTGTAATGTGTACAAATACTGGACAACTAAATATTTTGAGATGGCTTACTATTGGCTTCTTTCTGGTGAACATTTCTTCGGATGTTTTGAATCCAAGTGCACTGAGGGATAATCATTTTTTGACATATATTGTTGTTCTTGTTGCTTCATCCCATAAGCGCATTGGAATATATTGATCGTGAATCATAGTATTTATTGCTTCCATAATCATTCTATTCTTTCTTTATACTACACCATTTTGTTAAGGATTATAGGGAGTGGTGAGCTCCCTCTTAATCCCGGCATCTCTGCAAAAGCTTCCAAATTCATTTGAAGTGTACTCTCCTCCATTGTCTAACCTGAGAATATTGATTTTCCTTTCAGAGAGGTTTTCTACCAAGGATTTGAATTCCTTGAAATTTCCAAGTACTTCATCTTTTGACTTCAAGAAATAAACCCAAGTCTTACGAGAATAATCATCAATAAAGGATACATAGTATACATGCCTTCTTAGAGAGGTTGATGGCATTGGACCGCATACATCTGAGTGGACAAGTTCCAAGATTCCTTCTGCTTTATTGTCGCTCTTTGGAAAAGGATTCTTTATGTTATTTCCTTGTGCACATCCTTTGCATAAACCTTCATGGTCAACCTTTAATTCTGGTAAACCTATAACTACCTTTCTTATGTATGGTAAGGCTGTGTAGTTGATGTGAGCTATTATTCTATGCCAAAGTTCACAAGGACTTTCAGTAGAGTGAGTTAAGGCTACATCTGAGTGACTTTTAACTTGTAGAAACCACCTTCTTTTGTTCCAATAACAATTGCATCTTCTATAGTTTTTCCTTTAGACCACATAAGAACTTCACCATTTATGAATGCAACCTGAAACCTTTCTTATCTATTGTTGAGATATAAAGTAAGTTATTTTTCAAACCTAGTACATAGAGTACATCCTTCATTCTAATCAGAGTTCCCGAATCAAGTTTGTAGGTGGATTCTCCCATTCCTTTGATAGGGTATCGATAATCATCTCTAAGTGAAACTTTTTGGGGGAAGTCATTTTTTGTAAGGCTAGAAATAATGTATTTCTAACATGTCATGTGCTTAGAGGCAACGTTATCTATGAGCCAAGTATCCTCTCCAGGTGTCACAGATCCTGAGAGGGCAGAAAACAAAACATAACCTTCAATCTCTTATTTAGTTAACTTCTTGGGTGGCTCATCATCTTCAGTTGCATGTGCATGATGCCTTTTGTTATTTCTCCGCTTGCATTCTTCCCATCTGGCAGGACAGTTCTTAGTAATGTGTCCCATCTTATCACAATGATAACATTGATAGGAGGAGAAATCTTTTCCCTTTATTTGGCCCTTATGATATTTATGTAATCTCTTTGGATAATGAGATTCTTTATGAAAGTGGGTCTCCATTTGAAAATGAGACTTTTTCTTGCCACCTTTATCATGAGCATCTAGGGCTTGATCTTTAATAGGACAGCTTCTCGGTTGGCCACTTTTGCTTCTTCTTGAACACATTCTTCCCATAAACTGTCAAATTGGAGTTTCTCTTTTCTTGTACAAATAGTTTGGATGAAGGCATCCCAAGGTCTTATGAAACCCTTACGATTTGTCATTATAAGTTTATCTTCATCTAAGTTGTCTCCAATTGCCTCTAATTGTTCCTTGAATTGAGAAAGCCTAGAGAAATATTCTTGAATTGTTTCTCCTTTTTGCATCTTTGTATTCTTGAGTTGGGTTCTCAAGTTCATCTTTTGGTTGATGTTCTTTCCTTCATACATTTTGGTTAGGGCATCAAACATATATTTTGGAGTATTCTTAGAAGGCACTTGAGGGATCAAGTGGTCTTTAATAGAGTCTACAATTATCCTTTTAGCCTTAATCATATTCTTCTTGTACTTCTCTTTGTCTGCATCTCCTTCGGGTTCTGACACATTTTCTTTTACAAATTTTGCAAGGTCATTCTCTTCAAGAATGAGTCTGATTTTTTACTTCTGAGCACAAAAATTTTCCACAGCTTCTAACTTGTCAACAAGCTTGGTGCTTGTAGACATCTTGACCTGGAGCTAAGAAAATGACCAGAAAATGAAAGTGCTCAAAAATTGAAACTGAGCTTACCAAGAGATGTGCTAGGATGAGGCGAGTTTGTTGGAGCTGATTGTTTCAAAAAATTCCAAGTTTTACCCCTTGAAAACTTGACCTGCGCAATTCTAGACTAGTACTTCTGGTATTGGTTCTGGTTTTGGTTTTCTGGTACCAGTCAACACTAGGGTTTGACTTTTTGGAGAATCTAGCCACTGAAAAATTTCACTCAAGCTGCCAAAAGATGCACTAGGGCAAGGCACACTTCCCAAGATAGTTTTTGGTCAAAATTTCCTCTTTAGTAAAAATCCCTAATTTTCTTGTACAACAACAGTGCATTTTTAGATACCTAGTGAAGGATGCTCTATTTAGTCAAGATCTAATACCATGTTAATTTTTTACTGTTTTTATAAGGTTATTTCCAAATTACATGAGCATTCAATGCATTTACAAAACAACAGCATAAAGAGGATCATTGGAAGAAACACAATCACAAGGTACACAACTTTTTATCCTGGGAAACCCTCATGGGTGAGAAAACCCAAAAAAAACTTCCTTAATAATATATTGCCAATACAATGCCAAGACTAAGACCAAAACACCAAAGATAAACTAAGACTGAGCATGTGCCTCTCTTCTCCTTCCTCCTACAACTGCAACTGCCTTCAATATATGTGCACTAGATGAGCGAGAGTGTGTGTATACAAGTGAGGCACCATCCTCACATATAAATACTAGTTGAGGAGGTGTTAGGGTTATGTCACTTTACTTAGTGGGGCCAACTTCTCCTAGAAGTGGTTAAAACCACTTTATAAATACTAAGGGCCAACTTTACAAATACCACTATACAAATGTAGTTCGAATAATTCACAAAAGGAGATTTGATCTTTTACAAGACCCGACTTGATCAATATGTAAAAGGGGATTTGATCTATAGAATAATAAATCAAATTTAATTAGAATATTCTTCGAAGTTACATTATTTCAACAGTGTTCAATAGTCTCATTTGACTTATTTCACATAACATGGAGGCCCAGCCCTATAAAACCATGTCGGAGGAGGTGATCCTAGGTAAGGATTTTTCCTTGAGAAACCAACCAGAGAAAGGTTGCTACTTTGGGCCAGATGTTATCTTTCTAGATTTTGTCCCAAATATCATCACCAGAAAGAGAGGCATGTTGGGCGGTCAAGGAATAAGCTTATTTTAGGGTCAATCACCCATCATCCTGGTAGCCCTAACAAAGCTTGTTCGGAAGCAGTGAGAACTTGATCTTTATAAGTCGGAGCTCCTCTTGCAAGGTCACCATGAAGCAACAATTTTGAAGAGGAATGTGATCTAGGTTGAGAGACTAGGAGTGCCAATCCACAGAGACTTAATCATGGAGCTAGTAGTGATGTAATATGATTCCATGAACCACTTGAATCCATTCTTTGAGAGAGAGGAAGCAATGATGATTTTGGATTTTGGGAAACTACTACCAAGATTCCTCCTAGAATATATCCATTTGATCATATATGATTTCCCAAATGTTTTGATCCTATATTAAAGATTTGTTTTTCCATGCATCATTCTAGATAATAGAATCTTATTGATTCCTTTTCATCCTGATGAGGTACCCAGAAGGAATACTGGGAGCATATTTGTTCTTCCAAATATCATACCAGAGCTAATCTTTGTTTTGAATCCATCTTCACCAAGCTTTTGCATATATTTTTGTAGAGATTCCAGGGTCTCTCAAGCCCAAACCCCCTTTCAAATTGAGGAAGCGGAGAGTATTCCAAGAAACCAACACCCATTTATTTGTTGAGTTGGTGCCCTACGAAATAAAATTGCACTGGAGGGATTTGATGTATTTTATCATTATTTTAGGAGTTGTCAGAGCTAAGAAGAGGTAAATAGAGATGGCTTGGAGGATATATTTAAGGAGATGAGACACCCAACAATGTTAAGGGAGCAGAAATTCCAACGTGTGAGTTTTGTTTTTAGGAGAAAGCGAATATCTTCCTAGGAAAAATTGTGAGCAGTGATCTTCGAGAGAGGGTCGCCAAGATATTTGGATGGAAGGGAGCTCCTAGAGAATCGTAAGATGCGGGAAACATGAAATTGAAAAGGAAGCAAAGTTTTGAAGAAAAAGATATGGGATTTAATATGATTGATAAAGGTGCCAAAGGCATCCATAAATTCCTCAAGAATCCTTAAATTCATAAATTCAAACTTGTGGGATATACGAGAGGGGGAATTGTGGAGTGAGATACTTTCAAGAAGATCATAAAGGAAAACATCCATGATGCTTCCACCCAACGCTTCAGTCATAAGAGTAAAAGGAAAAGGAGAAAAGGGGTCTCCTTGGTGGATGCCATGGGAGGGTCGAAAGGGGAGGCAGGGAGAACCATTGATGAGAATAGAGAAGAAGACGAAGCAAATAAGTGTCATAACCCAATTGACCCAGGAAGAGTGGAATCCAAAGGCAAGCAAGATTGCCTTGATATATTTCCAACTAAGCTTATCAAAGGCTTTGGACATGTCGATTTTGATCAACATTCATGCAATTTTGGTAGACTTTAGAGAGTGGACCGCCTCATTAGCCAGAATGATACTTTCAAGGATCTGACAGCCTTCAACATAGCTTGAATTCTCATCAATAAGTTTTCTTTTAATAGTTGGAGAACCTATTTTTGGTGCTCAACATGATCCTCCATTGCTTGAACCTTAGGTTTCCCTATTAAAGGTGATGTGATGGATGAAATATTATTCCCATATAGTGCCATAAATGGGGACATTTTTTATGACTATGGAAGTATTATACCACCATTATAAGAAGGTTAACCATTTGACCCATTGTTAATGTTCATTAGATGCAGAGAAATGGAGATAATATTCTAGACACTTATTCACAATTTGAGTTTTCTTATTAGATTTGGGATGGTAAGAAGTGTTATGAGAAAATTGAGTACCCACACAAGAAAACAAGTTATTCTAGAAGTTACTAGTTAAAATTGGATCTCTATCACTCATAATGATCTTTGGGTTTCTAATTAGCTTCTGAATTGTTCCCATGGATGTTGTGGTTATTGTTGGATTACTGAGAGGGGGGGTGAATCAGTAATATATCAATTTAATCCTTTTTCACAATAAAATGCAAGTGTTATATCAATGTAGCATTATCATCCAATAGTTGTAGAGTAAATAAATAATGAAAAAATGAGAAATTGCACACATACACAGTACACCAGTGTTTTACATGGAAACCCAAAGCGGGAGAAAACCACAGAAAGTTTTTTCTTATGTCTTTAAGAATTACATTCATTAGAAGCACCAAATTCCTTTGTTTTCCAGCTGCAACTGGAAGGAGGATCCAACCCCCTAGTTTCTCAGGCTACAACATGAGGGAGGCTCCAACTCCCCAATTCTCTAGCTACAACCAGAAGGAGGCTACAACCCCCTATGTTCTTCGGCTACAACCGGAAGGTGGCTACAACCACATGTCCTTGCCCCATCCAACCACCCTGGTATGTAAGTAGAATGATGGAACCATTGTCACACTATCACTGTGAGATATATTGTTGTAGACCTGTACCAATCAACCTGCACCAAACAACCTATACCAATAACCTGAACCATGCATCAACCATGCATCAACCTGTAATCAACTTGTACCATAAACAAGTGAATCAACCATGCACCAACATGTACCAAACAACATGTAATCAACATGTATCATAAACAAGTGCATCAACCATGCATCAACATGTACCTCAACCTGTACCATGAATAAGTGCATCAACCATGGACCAAACATGTACGTATAACCTGTCACAACAACTTGTCCAAACAACCTATCATAACAACCTATCTCATCAATCTTATCAACCAAATCAGATCTAATCACCAAGACAACTCTCAAATGTGTGCATCAACCAATCATAACGCAACAACTCATAATCATCACCAAGATCAATATGTGGTTCTAATAATATACCAATACAAGTATGCTACATCATCTATAAACCATGTGTCAACAATACTACTAACAAGTGCCTCCAACCATGTACCAATCATGTATCAACTACTCATCAATATGTACCAACATCATCAAATATACACCTCATGTATGTGCCAACTCATCAACTACTTGTCTCAACCATGTACCCAACATGTACCTCAACCAAAAGCCCTCATCAATTTCATCATCCAAATATGATTTGTAACTTTGTAATAGATCTGGTGTATATGATCACATAACTGCAAACCTTCCTTAACTTTAACAACAAGAGACTGGGATTTCATCAAACTTTACTTTAGTCTCACATGACTAGTTTTGGATTAGTCAACAACCCTAACTTGAAATAATCATAACTATGTACCTGTAATGAATAAAGATCTGAAAATAGTGCACAATGTTCTTCAGTGTGTTTTATGCAATTCCTCCAGGTATCACTACTTGGACCCTCTCAGAAAATGAGTTATAGCAAAAATGGCATACCTTGTTGAATTCTAGCTTATTCTAGAGAGTGAACTTGTAGAGCATGCCCTGCACAGAGTATTTGTTGTGTGGATCTAAAAATTGTACACAGAATACCATAGACTGTACTCTAACCAACACATTTGGTCTTACGGAATTTGGATCTATTATGAAGAAATTATGATGTTTTTACCCAAAACACTTTTTTTAGACTAGTTTTAGGACTAGCCACAAACCCTATTTTCCACGGAGTGTAACTCCAAAAATACAACGACCCACAAGTTGAAATTCGTACCACAACTACTTGGATACGTTTTCTCAGTGGTCTCCCAATTTCACGGTCTGAATCATTCTAGAAAACAAGTTATTGCAAAAATGGTGAGATGACCTGTAAATAACATACCTTAGAAAGCATCATCAAAAGAATTTATCCTCCCTTGAATTTCGGTCTTCTTTACTTCACCTTCCCTCTGAAATTCAGCTTAGATATCCTTTGGTTACCTCAGTCGCCTGTAGATATTCAATATGCTCAAATGTGATTAAAATGAGAGAGTCTTGCCTCTTATTTATACTCTCCAAGTAGCTTCCTTAGAATCATCTTCTAGGCCACTTTGTCCACATAGTCACCTATGTCCAACTTTTCCCAATTTGCCACTTGTCCATGTATCCAATAGCCACTTGACCACTTAACCCATTTTCCTCATTTTAGGGTTAACCTTCTTATAACCACTTTCCATAATTATAAAGTTCTCTATTTACTTTATTATTTAAATAATCCTCCTTAACTTTGTCACTTCACTTTATTATTTAAATAATCCTCTTCGATTTTGTCACTTCGCTTTATTATTTAAATAATCCTCTTTGACTTTTTCACTTCACTTTATTATTTAAACAATCATCTTTGACTTTGTCACTTCACTTTATTATTTAAATAATCATCTTTGACTTTGTCACTTCACTTTATTATTTAAATAATCCTCTTTGACTTTGTCACTTCACTTTATTATTTAAATAATTTCTTCTTTGCAAGCACTTTGACTT